>JARQTH010000270.1:115680-220056 GCA_030142595.1 Trachelus iudaicus
CTCTCTCTCTCTCTCTCTCTCTCTCTCTCTCTCTCTCTCTCTCTCTCTCTCTCTCTCTCTCTCTCTCTCTTTCACCATCCCTTCGCCAACTTTCGGAACAGCCGTACCTACGTCCTACCATCGAAACGCAATTTGTCAGAGAGCCTGCTAGAGTCTAACCGACTGCCGACAGGATTAAAGTGAGTCCTGACCGCAAGTAAATTGAGTAGCTGCCTCTTACAGGAACTCAGTCGAAAACCTCCACAAGCCGTTCATTCCTGTATATTACGATTCTTAAACAATATTGATAATAAATCTTATAGATAAACGATATTCAAAATGCACGTAATATCGATGTCAGGGAAAATTAAAATAATCTTCTTCACCTTAAGACACGTTAAAAGACGTATATCCTTACGAAGTATTATTAGAGACGCAAGATTTGAAAATGCGCGTTTTAGGTTATTCCTTAAGTTCTCTTGAATTAATGTAATCACAAAATCGGATAACTTTACAATTCGAAGTTAACAACCAGTAGCATCCTCGGCTTCTGTCCTCTGTGGCTACTGAAACGACTTTGTGACTTTATATGTATATATATATTCAAAGAGTAAAGATTCTTAGAGAGGAGATCAGGTTACAGAAGAGTGTCGGAGGGGGAGGGAGGGGGAGGAGTAAACTTACGATGATCTCGTTTTAAAATAATCCAAGTTCGCGAGGCTTCAGGCAATCCCGAAGTTTAGTTTGTAATTGCCGTTGCGAAGACGGGCGACCGCAATTAGAGCATCCTATAGTCAGGATCATCTTAAACGCTTCGGGGCACCGTTATGCACTGGGTCTAAAGGTATAAGGCTAGCAAATTCGCAATCAGCAATTTACCTAGTCCTTTAGGTCGTTCATAGTTCAGACCTTGATTATAGAATACACTATATATACTGTAAAGTATTTTCTTATCTCGTCACTGATAACGAAGATCCTAAAACTAGCCTACGTATGAATCGGAGTTATAAATTCGAAATGCCTTCACCAATTAATAAATTGGGAGTACTCACCGCAGCTGATTCAGCTGATCTGTGAAGGCCGACAGCTGAATCCAGGTGACACTCAGGTGGGCGCTGCAGTATAGCACAACACTGCACCTCCGAAACAGACGCAGAACATCAATAGGATTTTCTGGATATTGCCAGAGCAACGCGAGAACTAAACAAAAGACACAAGTCATATTCGATAACTAATCATTCCGATTGGTCGAGATCGTTATAGCCGATAACTCTTATCCTCTCTCCCGAGTCGTCCCTTTAAACCAAATCGAGATCGTTCTTTAGCGAATCGTTACGTAACTCTTGCAGATCCTCCACGCCGCTTCCCCAGGACATCGGGCTACGGCTGGTCATCGCATCCTGAACTCGGGTCAGGGGGCTCCTCCCCTGCCCTTAACCGTAACAAAATTATACCTCCGTCCAGTCTACAACCCTTTGCCCCTCCTCAGCGAGGCGCCGGCGTCTCACCCGGACCTCTGCCGGTCTTTGAAGACATCTCCGTCGGGCCTTCTTTTCTTCTGGGCAACTCGGTGCATCGAGACTATTTCTCCGCGGCAGATTCGAGCATCTCGACCTCAACTAAACAATAAAAAATTCTTTCGAGCGCGTAGCTTCTTATCAGAGTGGCGATTGGGAACCAGAAAGCAAAAACGTTATCCGAATCGGTAGCAGGACCTTGCCTTGTGACCGTGAAACGAAGAATCACGTAACAATACATATCCGGTACATGTATATTTCTAGGTTAATTTTACCGTGAAACGCATTGGCATCACAGAGATCTTAACTATTAGGTTCGTGAACCGTGCCGACTAGAGGTATTCCATGGTAGGTATATACAGCCGGGAAAAGTTAGTTTACGTCAAATGTAAAATTGTCGTTGGTGACTTTTATCTTTAATGGCGGAAACTTCGAAGCGGGAGTGCTTCGTGAGGTGACGTAGGTCGCCAAGAGCAGAAACAGTGGAAAACATTCTTGAATCGAAAGCAAGATATATATAGATATAGGACCGAGTGTGTATCTCGTGTACAGTTACATATAACGCAGCATATATGTATTCCGTTAACGTGCATGCATTAGGTACCAACGTATAGCGGAAGGTAGGAAAATGTCAGCCGCTCGGCCACTTCTCCATGTCGTCCGTCGTCAGCGCTACTGACAATGCCTGAACTTTTCTCATTAGCATTCCGAGCGGAGTCCAATTTCCGCCTTGCGCTTAAGAATTTCGTCATTTGAATTTTACCCGAGAGATGGCGCACTCTCTTTTTTTAATACTCTCACAATACACGCGTGTCTCAACCTTCCACGTATGTCAGATTCAGGGTACTTGAGTTCGGTTAAACGACCTCAAGGCATTCGATCAGTTCGACTGTGGGATCAAACGGAAGTACCTGGACATGTAGAGGAATCGATTCCAGGATGGGCATGGCCGACGTAAGGTACCTAAACTGGTACCAGGGTAACTCGATAAACGGTTCGCGTCCTCGTCCCAATTTGAATCTCCCTGAGGAGTTCCGCTTTCAATAGGATGCTGAAGGGGCGTCTTGGCTTTAACCGGATATGGCCAGATGGTTCCTCAAAAGGAGGAACTTCTGTCTGGTGGTATAGCGATACTCGAATCCCTTGGATCTCCCATACTTCAACGTTATCCGAGTACTTACCACAGAGGACGTCCTCTTGCGTCAAAGTAAAAATAATCGAGCGAAAGATACGAGAGCCGGGGAGGTGAGGAGGTCGATGCTGGAGGCTGCGTTGGGGCGAAGGGAGGGATCACCAATAATTACGCAATGAGGGAGGATTACGTCGAAAGCTTCCATGGCTCGGAGTTCTTTTCTGGACCCAATGCCTTTGTAATAAGTTGGACTCCGCCCTTCCTCCCCCTGCATCCCTCTACGAGGGTTCTCAACCCCCGTTTTGTTCCAGCTGAGAAAGAGGGTCGAGTCCATCGGTATTCAGTGTTACTCAGAAGCGAATTCAATGTCCTCTCAGCCGGTATCCTCTTGGCAAGGGTATTGAGGGTGTTAGGGGTGGTGGGGAGGGGAGGGGGCGGTAAAAAGGGTGGCGACCAAGTAAAAAGGAGCGATACGGCGGAGGCGGTGGCACGTTTGTTAAACACAAATGCACCGGATCGCGTATCCTTTAGGGAACGTCGGTGGCAACGGTAATGGCGTCGACGTAGACGTCAGCGTCGACGTCGTTGGGAAGCCGCTCGGGGACTACACGCAGAGAAACGCCTTTCAATGGCGCTCCGCAGCTTGCATACATTTGCCGTTCTTGTTGGCCCAGATTAAAGGGAAGTTTTATACTCGAGGCCGTTATTAATCTTCGGGAGAGCTGACTCGGCTCAAGCAGGATAGCGAACGGGGTACAGGGGTGGGATGCTGGAGGTAAAGAAAGAAAATGAAAAAGAAAAGAAAGCGATGACTATATACACCGGCTACAAGAATCCTTGAGACCAAAGAGGTCTGACCTTAGGAAAATGGAGAACCCCTACTTTCGTGACGCGTACCCCTCTGTCTTCTTCCTTACTCACGAAATCGAATTGCTTAATGTGAATTCTTAATATTCTTCAGTTTCCCCGTCTTTCTGCCTTTGAGATGGGATTTAATTTTGATCCTTGCGGATGCTGCGTCTCGAAAAGGAGCCAACTTGGAGATCGTGATATTTCATTAAGACGACGAGGGGTCCTTCATCGATACTGATCATCGGGGGTGGAGGCGGAGATGGGGGTGGAGGTAGAGATCTGCTAGAGAGATCTGATATCAAACTGCTCTCATTGCCCTACCAGCCCATCTTGATATCCCATTATTCAAAGCCTGTGAGAATCCTCTCCGTGCTTTCGGCCAATTTCCCTTGTTTATAGTCCACCCGTCAAAGAGGATCTCCTCTGGACCACTCTGACGCACAGCCCGGAAGCATCTATAGCGTCGCGACGTCCCGCGTCCCTTCGTTCTCGCTCGCTCCTCCTGATGAATCTTACTTAAGATTTTTAAGCCCTCGAAAGACCTGGAGCATCGGGAAGAGTATACTCGAACTAAAGGTTCCTGTCTTTTCTTTTTTCCTTTTTCCTCAGGGTCGGCTCTCCCGAGGGTGGCAATCGTTTCCCTTCAATTTGATTACGTAACCGCCAGAAGCACGGGCGACGCATAAATCACGATTTTAATACGGACGATCCGGGACCCCCTGCCCCTTCTTCTCCCTCTTCACCCCCCCTCCCCCCGCCACCCATCAACTTTATTCTCCTCTGAGCGTTGCTGCCGTACAAATACAGTATAGGTATCTATACGTAGACGTATATACGGGGAGGCACGTTTATACCTCGGGCTTCGGAAACGGGATTGGGAGAACGAGGGAATGAGGGAATGAGGGAATCAAGGAGGGAACAGAAAAGGTCTTAGAGACAATCCTGGGATCGTTTTGACTTATTGCTTCGTGCTTCGACCGGCGCTGGCAGCCTCTTCTGATCCTTATAATTTGCTTCGTTTCTTTTTCCCCTAGGGAGTCTCTTTCTCTGGGGGGGGGGGGGGGGGGGTAAGGAGTCATCGAGAGGGTTACACACTGTGTACTTTAAGCTGGGCTCAAGAACAGGATCCCTTAGAATCTTCTTCTGCCTCTACCTCTCTCTCTCTCTCTCTCTCTCTCTCTCTCTCTCTCTCTCCCCCTCTCTCTCCCTCTCTCTCTCTCTCTCTCTCTCTATCCTTTTTTACTTGGTTTCTCCAATTTCGTCTTTCATTCCTTCACTACCCTCTCAAGCAGTGCAAAAAAATTCTAGCATCATATATACTCTAGCGCACTAGGATGGGGAAAGCCAAGCGCTCGATATATAGTATACATAAATATATATATACATATATATATATAGTCGAGGGTTGATTTTACGGGCCGATTCGACGCCTCGATCAAACGTTACTAGGATTATTGATGATCTAGCTCTAGTATATGACAGAATATTCAGCCTGATGGAACGAGGTCAAGTTTCGCGCGTCGAACTACGCTGTGCTGTCATCGCTGAAGGATTGATCACCAGTGGTTCTTCTTCCCTTTCCAACCGGTCCCGGACTATTTCCAATCTCACTCTACTTCTACTTCCACCTACTCACGTCAACCTCACAGCCACCAGAATCACGCCGCAGCATATATATCCTTAGATACAGTCTATATTCACGGTATATCTATATATTTAGATATCCCGTCTTTATATTCCAATTCGCATCCCTGCCTTACCGACTGATCTATCTTTACGGCTTTTCCATACCGAAACAGAGAATTTTTCCCAAAAAAATAACGTGTATATGTATGTTGAAACCAGAAAAATTCCCATTGTACCCAGGAGAGTTTCATGAAGGAAGTTATCACGACCAACTCTCTACGTAGCTACGTATAGAGGTAAAGTAGGTCTTGTAGCTTCTTGGGAGAAAGAGACAGATATAGGAGAGGAGGGTCTTCAGAAGGATCAAAGAATTCTTTGACGGTAAGGTAGGTAGGCTTTATGAGCGTCGCAGGTACGTGCATCGCGATCCGCCTATTGGGCCACCCTCTGTCGTTAGTACGAACAGAAGTTAACGACGTAGCCTGTTAGAGGTATCGAGCAACCCTCGTGCGATCCAGTCACAAATATAGAGAAAAACATCTCGATTCGTTTTCTTGGATAAAAGCACGTTTTATTTCAGGACAATAATTATTTTCCACTTTGTTTACTTCCGTCTACCATTTTTCCTTGTACACCCCAGAAACACGTTTCTTTGTTCTTAAAGTTTCTCCCATTCAGTTTTCTTACAAACAAGGATCAATTTTCCTCCTGACGAGGCAACAGACTGAGGTATCCCTTCGGAGTGTCAAGTGACGCTGGTGGTGCCATCATCGGTGACAAAGGGATGCGAAGACGGAGACGATCCAGCACGTGGACCATGACCGGAAGTTGACCCTACCCCATGCCACTAGTAGATCGATAGCCTCGAATCTGCGTAGAAAGTAATATCATGTCCACTAGAACTTTCGGGGACCTCAGGATCCTCCTCTGATACTGTCTGCTCCTCCTCCTGACATTAGACCTTAAAGAGGAACGGTATCCTCTTATTGTTGTTCGCCCGTTGGATAAGGAATTTCTTGTGCTTGCTGAATATTATTTTGAACATCCCTAAGGTCGTCCGGGAACCCTCGTCAACCCTTGGGAGAAAGCCATTGTAGCATGGATGATGAGCAATGACCTTGCTCCGAGACGATGACGCGTCAGTCGGTCAAGAAGATGGCGTAGATCTGTGAATGACGGGGGAGGGAGTGGGGTGGCGGGGGGGGGGGGGGTGGAAGAAATAAGGAAAAACAAAGAAAATGGACACAGCGCCTAAGGAGGGATATATCCTGGCCGCATCGCACCGTGACAAATCAAGATGGAGGAGCCTCGGACACAAAGCAACGACGTTCGCCTCGGCTTCCGATGCTATCCATCTTACGGAACTGCCGGGTAAATCCGCTTTGTGCGTTTGAAAGGTCGCGCCCCGCGCTGCTGGTTTAACTTCGATACACCGAAGATCAATGCATTATTTATGGGAGTTATCGAATAGATTGGGCTCCCTGCCTCGAGACGGGATCTCGGCAAGTCTTCTTCAATGAACGTATCGGACGCCATTAGCGTGACAGGGTAAAAAAGAGAAGCTGACTTTCGGGTAAAGCTGCGTTTTCGATACTTTTTGACAGGGATGTAAAAAGATGGCGACACTGTATATCAATATATCCTGTGTGTAATCTTTTTAGAGGGTTCAATGGAGAGTTTCAAAATGAACGCGTTTCGGATTAATGGTAGTATAGGGGTTGAGTTAGGGTATGAAGGGGGATGAAAAAAAGTCATCAACCATTTAGGCTCGAATATTTGGTATAATGGCGGACAGGACTCGAGCCGATTGAAAGACCCGTATAATATACTCTACTTCACCAATGGAACCTCTGAATGAGTTCACTCCTCGGTTGGCCTGTAGCTCGAGGAAAGATTACGCGAGGGTTACTCTCTCTCTCTCTCTCTCTCTCTCTCTCTCCCTCTCTCTCTCTCTCTCTCTCTCTCTCTCTCTGTCTCTCCCCCCCCCTCTCTCTCTCTCTCTCTCTCTCTTTCCTTCCCATTGAATCACGCTCTCTCCTACCAGAGAAACTCAACTCGGAAACTTTTTTCATGGTGAGCAAATCGAATGAATTTTATCTACACCCCGCAGTACTCTCGGCCAGGGTTGAAATCCCTATTTCTAGCTGAGGTAGGTACGTCATCGCAATGCCCCCCCCTCTTCCCACCCCTCGTAACCTTCTTCTTAAGGGTGGTTACGTATAGTCTCGTTCCAGTTCACTCGGCAAGACCCCTAAAGCTATCGAAAGCCTTACTCCGCTAGCCAGCCATACTTTCCAAGTTTCTCATTTCATTTCATCAACTTGATCCAGACTTTCGATGCCTCAACCTTATTCTCTACCCTTTTGTGGTAGTCCAACCCTCCTAGCAACCCCACCAGTCCATCGTCCTATAACTTTCCCTTCGTTCCTTCACTCTGCTATCACACGTTAGCAGTCACCCTAGTTAGCAATGGAACGCGGTATCGAGTTCCGGAATCAACCCTCAATCAATGATGCCTCACTTTTGCCGCCATCTTAGGTATACCTATATACATCCTTTTCTTATATTTTATCCATGTCTATATATATATATATATATATATATACACACGGTACTTTGAGATTCACTTGGAAGGTATGAAAGAGAATATCGGCAGACCCTAATTTGTCGAATTCTGGCAAAGGATAAAGAATAGAATATACTGACGTCTTGACGTCACGACGATACCAAGAAAAAGCTTTGAATCAATCTTACGCAATCGTTACGTAAGGGTCGTCCCGTAATTTAAAAAGTCCCAGACTTCGAAATGAAGTTTCGCATGATTTATTTCTGTTTTAGGCATTTCGTCCCTTGATACCAATGATGGCCCAAGGCCTTCTTCTTTGATTTCACCGACATCCGCAGCATCCCCAGCATCCCTCCAGGCTACAATTCTAGATCCATCCCCTTACACCACCACCGTCTTGGAACTTCACCTTCTTACTAGTTTTCCACCTTTCCGTCTCTGCAACTCGTTTCCTTCGTTTCTCCATCTCCGCCCCTCCCCACCTTCCACCTACCGACCCTTCATGCGGATGATTTCAATGTGATTCCGTGCCAGCTCGTTCCAAGCTTCGCTGCAGAAATTACTGGATTCTCTGGACCGTTTCATCTTTTCATCCCCCTCCCGCCCTCCTCTTGTCTATCTCTTTCTCACTCCCCTCTCCCCCTTCCTCGCTAGACCCTCCCAACCCGACTAACGGACATTACGAGGCTCCACCATCTCTCTCAGTCAGACTGTCAGACTACTCCTACTCTTGCTATACTGATTCATGGAACTTGGATCACTTGGACCAAGAGAATTACTTAGCAAGCTCCTGTTCACATCTTCTTTATACATCCCCATAGAATACACACATTTAGTATCCTATTACGTATTTCGTACTTTCGTATTTGAATTCTCTCATCCCCTGGCCAGTTTGATCGAAAGATGGTTTACCAAGACCACCGTGGAACGCTGGCGAATCCTGAGTTACTCAACGGAATCGACTAGATTTCGAATACAATTGAATACAAGCGGAACGTGGATGATTTGACAGGAGTACAAAGAGCCTGAGCGGATGCTGGTATCTGCAGTGTCACGACACCCTTTAAAAGCAAGATATATATATATATACACACACACAGTATATGTGGAATAAGAGAATACAGAATTCCGCCTATTTCTTGAATGCTGAAAGTCTCGAAACGATATATTTTTTCACATACCCCTTTTATAACCAGCAAATCCAGCTTCCTGATTCCAATACACTAAGCTATATCGTCTGAATTCTCAATTTCAGATTGACGCTGAGCTAGTTTTGATGTCACGTTGCTGATACTTTGACGTTTTAAACGTCACTGCAATTTCTGACTTTAACAGCCAACCATTGTAAATTTCTTACGATTTTCGTGTCTGCTAATTCGTACCTCCTGTTTTCCATGGTATCGGATACTGGGCCGAGGTCAAAAGTCATTTTCTGAAAAACGTGTGAACCCAGCATTGTCCCAGCAGTGACGGTAGTCGATTGGATTCAATGTTATCAATCCGACAGTCAACGAATGATCTGCCAATTTTGGGAGTGGACTCTGCGCCAGCGTTGGTAACACTGACAGCTGCACTGGGCCAATACTGGGCTTGTTTTAAATTTTAACATCGGATAAGATCAAACACATATCCTCTCGTTCGTTTTCTAAAGCCTCCGTCACACGGCGAACTTACGAGAGCGTTTCGTAATCGCGTTGATGCACGCGATTCATCATCGTCCTGACGTGTTTTCAACGTCCTCCCACGCGAAGAGCGTCGTCGTATCGTCTGCGCCAGTTTTGGTCCTGCGGACCCGGCTTTATTCCGATACAGTATCGGAATATCAGAGTATCCGTCGGGCTTTGCAAAGGCTGCCTGGCGCCTGCCACCTGACGTTCTCGTTATGGATTAGCCCAGGAACCGTTTGGATAGCGCTTTCGGGTATGACGTATGCAGATATATTCAGTTACGTCATACGTATCATATATAGATATACATAGAGGCAGTAACTATACGTCTGAAACGTACAGTACCTGCTCCACTTGATGGAGGAGCGTAAAGAACATCACCCATCTGTATATATATAGATAAGCGATTTCCATTCTGTCAAAATACTGTCAATCCTAGGATGACATGATAGACACATTTTGGCAGAGGGTATAAGCATTACTGGGCTATGGTATTGACATTCTCCAATAATATTCCAAGGATACGTCGGGGATCTTAAGACATGGGGGGGGGGAGGGGGTTGGGGTGCTAATCCGGTTGAGAAACTATTCAAACTATTCGAGCCGCCCTAAGGAATTTCTCGGTATTTCGAGATACCTGGTGATCGGTGGTGAGTTTGCCACGTGGGTGTTGAAGGGGGTTGTGAAATATCAGGTTAGGGGTTGTAGTTGGACCAGTCAAGGTACCCGATGACAGCTTGGTACGTATACATATTGTATAGTCGGTTCAATATAACGCTGCCTGAAATTTGGCTTTTGGACGCTTGTATAATTTGTCTTATACAGGTGATAGGGTGGTGCGGGGGCTGGATGATCTGGAGGGAATTTCTCACGTTAGGGGATGGTTGAATAAGTGTGATTGAACGGCACTAGGTAACAATCGCCATTATAAGGAAGACAATAACGGTGGGAATATGTAACGATTTGTATACGTCAGCCGTCTAAAAGCCGGCGATAATAAAAGCTAACGCGTTGAATGGCCTGAGGGGTTGAAACGTGGACGTGACGTCGCACCTGGCACCCCGGTGCTCTTTACGTTATTATATCGAGAATTCCTCAAGTCTCGCCCACATCATCGCGATCGTTATTCCCAGTGCGACAGCGTCAGCCTTGCCTCGACGTGGCTTTTGGCTTGACGGTAAGACGAGCTAAGGGCGAAGTAAATGAGTATTTATATTTTTTATATATTTTTTTCAGCTGGCGATTTATTTGATTTTGATATATATATTTTTTTATAGAGTCAAAGGTACAGTCTGTCTTGGTTCTGGCGCGAGATCCGAAGACAGGGGTTCATCGAGAAGAGGCACGGGTAACAACGTGAACTTCTAAGAGGTCAAAGGACGAGTCGATACTCAAGCGGGGCCAATCAAGCCGAAATAGCTCGGACGCGAACGGGGAGGAAGGGGGAAATGCTGAATTGGGAAACTCGGGGAAAATGGTCTACGCCGATTACAGTCGCTAACGGTTTTTGGGGGTGTTGGGAAGGGAGCTGGGTGGTCTGTCGAGGCGGTTTGGATTTGAGGAAAATTCACTGGCGCGGGCCAGTTCTCACGGAACGATCGGTGGCAGCTCGCCAGGGGCTCGTAAAAAAAACGTGTATTAATTTTACGACATCGTTAAAGTCGCGCCTTGAGAAGAGCCCCTTGGAGGCTTTTTATGCGTGGCTATCGATATCAGTCAGGGGATGGATATATGGATCGTCCCTTAGGAATGAGTACTCTGTAGTACAGAGTCTGTACTGTGTATAAAAATACTTGCTGTCCCAGCTTCGTACGCGTCGATTGGCTATATAGACCTCCAATGTGTTTGACGTGCTAGGGGATTAAAAGCCAAGGGGATGAAATCAAGGTGTGCTAAGTCAGGCCCAACTCCATAAGGATAGACTTGACTCTGTTGCCGTCTACATAAGGTTACCTATAGGGGCTATACACAGAGTTGGGGTTGGAAGGTAGAATACGGTCTATGGGTATTGGGGTGTAGGCGTGTAGAGTTAGAGGCTATGACCAAGGGTAGGTCGGGGGGGGGGGGGGTGGTGATTGATGGAGGCGGGTTAGCTTTCCGTATCGGCTGTTAGGAGATTGACCCCCTGTCAGGGGTTTCTATTAGGACGGTCCTCGATCCTCCGGGCACGCTCTTGAAGTAGGCCCGTTCACGCCACCAGGGGGATAGATCAATTTGTGTATCGTCGAAAATCATCCCTTACTCATGATCCAGAATTTCTCGCTACTCTTTGAGTCATCTATATTCTCAAAGAGATTCGTGCATTCGTAATGAAGGCTCCGAGGCATCCGAGAAGCTCTGGCAAGGGTAAACAGTAGGAACGTGAGGTAGGGGATGAAACTTAATAGAGGGTGGAAAAGTCATCGATCCTCCGGTGAGACCGAATGAAAAGGACCCGTGTGATTGGTGAACGGGCGAGAAGAGTTCGTAAGTCGATCGCCAGGGGATGGAATGACTTTTCCGGACGATTTACCTAGGTATTTATTTGGCCCTCGGCAAACCCACGGCCACCCTCCTTGCAACCCCTGGCTCTACGACGGTTATCCATCTACGTATCCTCCTCTTTCCACCCCTTTCCACATTTCGCTGGAAAATCTCAGGGTAGATATAGACAGGACCCATCGTCTTCGCGAGAAAAAAAAAAGATACCACTCTCTCCCTCAATTTTGCCAAGGAGACAAACTAGGGGTTGCTTTCGTCTACGGTGTTACGTAAAACCACCCTTAGTAATTTTCTAAGACGAAACACCAAGAGCCTTCCGCAACTTGTCAACTGTCTAGATATTCCCTCGGGATCACTGAACAACTTTTCTCTAAAATTAAGGGTAGTTTTACCCCCCACCCCCCACCCCTTCTACCCCATCCCGGTCCCTACCAGTAAATTTCTCAACTTCCTGAACCCAGTCTTGGCTGGACCTCCGAGCAGAACTAACTGCTAGAAACTCTAGTACCACGGACGAAACTGATTAAGGGATGAATTTAGGGGTAAGAAGAGGCAGTCTAAGACTTCAGATCGTCTCGAAAACAAGTTCGGTACAGGTCCATTCAGAAACACTGACTCCTCGAGAAATACTAATATATCCATAACAAGCAACAACGAACAATTTATCCTTCGTTCAGGTTTCCTCAAGGAAAACTACCCTATATTACTTCAGGACTTCTAATACAGTATTACGTCTTTTTTTGTAAGACCCTATAAAGGTTAACCCATTGCCAGGATAGTAAACTCATTCGATATGAACGAAACGCTTCGCCCTAGAAGCATCCAGTCGAAATTACAATCGACGCCGACGCCCGTCTAGCAGGGTCTAACTCGAGATACTCTCACGGAGATAATCAGCACCGAAATCATTTCCCATCAGTAGTGATAACAATATACCATTAAGTTCTATGAATTCGTACAACAATGTTTACCCTGTGCCACACTATACCTATACTATACAGTCTCTATATATACATTTCATCTTACCAATTCACCGTTTTGCCTTTACAACAATATCACAGCCATATCCCCTATATTCATCTCTTTCATATATATCAGCCATACTAAGAGATTATTGATAACCTAAAGTTAAGCACGTACAGGATTCCTCAAATTCATTAGTATTCAAGAGAATCGCATAGCAATCAGGGATATCGTAATTAAGCATTCTGTCGGCCAACCAGCGTCCTCGTCCAAGAGTTTCTCTATGGTAAATTGGGGTAGCTGGTTTGACAAGGGTGATCTAGATTATAAAATTTTGAATAAAAAGCACCACTACTTCCGGTTTGTCTTGAAGCGATTTCGACGACTGATTGCGAGTAAGACCTAATATTTTGAAAATCCAATCCTCGAACACCCATCGTACCCTCGACTCCCCGTCAGGTAGCTTAAGGCCAAAGGTAAAAGGTCGGTTCTCATGGAACTTCCGTGGTAGATTAATCATCGCTTGCTTTTAATATTGAAACTCTTCCCCTCACTCCCTCCTGCCCCTCCCGATAGAATCAATAGTCATTTTCATCGAACGCCCCCTGTAATTTATTAATTCATTTCTGTGAGCTGAGCTTGCGAGGGGTCGGGAGTTAAGTTACCCTCGTGCTCATGGCTGACAGGTCGACCAATAATTCTTGAGCCGGCCGCTAAACGCTTTCCAATTATTTGTCCTGGAAATTAAATTTCACTGCTCGTTGCGTTCAAGTTAGTGGGGCCAACAGGTACGTTAAATGAGAAGATAAATATGTCAGGTAAACTAACGGGAAAGGTCTATAGCCTTTGGTTTAATCTGTAAGTAATATTCCATAAGGTATATAGATATATGTGTGTATGTATTGTATATAGGTATAGTAGAGATGTGATACTTTTCAGACTATAGCTATCACTGAACGATCTTTGAATTTCCGTAGGATGCTGTATTCGATTCACGTATAGTTTACCTTGGGAAATTGAGCGCAAATGGCGGATTGGCTGCGATATGTAAATTGTGAATCTTACGCGGCTTATATGGTGGTTCGTGAGAAATTTGAGAACGAGGTAAAAGTGTAGTGTCGAGGTTGGTAATGGAAATTGTAAAATTAGATTGACTTTTTATTTGGCTTTGATTCAAGTTTTATTTCGTCCTTTCTTTGTTTATTGTAAGTGCTGTATTTCTTTTCGTTTTCTTTCAGAAATCCTGACGAGCATATATGTATATACAGTATAGTTGCGAATTTCAAATCGTAATGGATTTCAGCTCCGATGGGAAAACTAAGTAAATTTAAAAGGCACGATCATGGTTAATAAAATTTTAAATGCGCCAATCAGTATGAATGGAGATTTGTTAGTATTGCAGGAGGAAGTTGTTAGTTTCTCAAGATTTTTTTTTCTGTAAATTTTTTCTGTTTTATCGACCGTCCCCGAGCACTCTATAGAAATATTAAACGAACTTCCTGCCACTCGGTCGGTAAAAAAAATAATAAAGGTGTACAATTTTCGACGCCAGACTGTTCACTATATACGTTGTCATTTGCTGTGCAGCATACTGGTCCAGAATTCATCTTGGATTAGCGTGTATATAAGTATACACTGGATTACTCATTTATGTCAAGTCTGTTTGAAGAGGCTGTGGAATTGCGGAGTTTATCTCGACTGATCCTCCGATTTACCTTTGGCTACGTTTCCATTTCTGTTCAGCCATTGCGAATGTACAAATAGAAATTAGATTTTGACTTTCAGTTACTTTAACAAAGATGAAAGGGACCGGAAAGCGAATGCCAGGCAATTGTATTATACAGAATTTTATCTGTCGGGAGAATCGAATAGAAAATTCGATACAAGCAGTGATAATGGTTTAGGTTGCGGCTCTGTAGATAAAAATAATTCAATGATCAGTACAAATATTAAAACTGCAAAAAATTTTTTTAACATCGACTACGTATCTCAGGACGTTATTATTAATTACTATAGATTAATTGAAATTATACTCCATCAGTTTAATTGAAATTTGCGCCAGTTTTTTTTTTCATATTGGGTGTGCCTTTGTGCTTCCATATGAAGTCCATTATCTCATTAAAAAAGACCATATGTACTGTGCATATTTACATTATTATCCTTTGCAGAGGAAAAAGAATGAATTGCATTGCCTGATATATCGTGGTTTCCAGGAATACAGAAATGTTATTTTTTTCATTAATTTCCTAAATTTTCAATTCGTGGAAATGATACGAAACCCAGGAATAAAAACCTTGTATATTTCGTCGATTTTCTATTCTCTTTGAAAACCCTATAAAAAGCATAATATCTGAAAATATATATCGAACGGTTAAAAGAAATCGAGCTAAATTTACAAAGTATTCGTATACTAGTGTGATTCAGGCTTTGATAGTTTTCTCAAAGGAATACAAACCGAATATAAATCGGTCGTTTACCAGCGTTTCATTGGTCTTTCAGTAAACTAGAATGTTACCACCCTTAAATGGCTTTGTGATGCTACAATAGAATATTATTATCCACATAGCTACAATATGATAGTACACTAATACCCATATATCAAGAGCGCATCAGACCAGGAAAATTATTGCCAAAGATAAAAAGTGCTAGGAAAAAAATAAGGAAAGAAAGAAAAATTACCCAGACCAAAATGTCGGTAAAAATCGCAAGAATGAATATTTCCAGTCACATATCGCGCATCAAATCGGTACGCGATGGAGAGCATATGCCGACGATTCTTTTTTGCAACCACATCGACGTCGACGTCGGTATTGACGTTGACAGTGACGTTGACGTTGAACCGAATGGCTGTAGGGGCAGAGTGCTGCCTGCCAGGCTATTGGGTTTCCAATAAAAGTTGCGTTTCCCTGCTTTTTCCAGCCAGACTCGAATCTCACTCGTTTGATTTACGAGACAATTTTTGTTTTCCATTTTTTTTTGTTTCCCTCGTCACACCAGACTAGCAATGGCCACAGCTAATAAGGCTGTTTACATCGATTGAAGCGACGTTGTCGAGCTCGTTAACGGTACGATTGGCTCGACGTCGTAGACGACTGTGTTAACGTGTCCAGGACGGTAACACAGGATATCGATCGACGCATAATCTTAGAGAATCCTTTATATCCTGAAAGTACATATATATATATATCCCAAGGATGATTCCAGCAAGGACTCTAACTCTTCTCCCGAAGGCAATAACGTCGGGACTACCCAGTGGGTAGGAGAAGGCAATTGAGAATAGACGCCCGACGTCGGGCATCGTCCTGAATCAAGGATCCAGCATCTCACTCCAAGGACGAAATCCCGGAAAACCCGTCTTTATATTCGAGAATGACTATCGGCATTTCCAATCGCATCGTCCTTTAACGTCCTGTCGTTGACGTACGACCTCGACGAAGAGCGTCGAGTGAGGCTATCGTGACCAGAAAAAAAAACCCTTTCTCCCGACGAATTTCTGAAATTACGATATCCTGCCCCATGACGCAAGGATATGCTCTCCCATTCGTGCCAACGTGGTCCAGCAGCATCCGATCCTATTCGCCGGCCAATCCACTCCCATGAATATTAATTGTCAATTAAAACCGACGTCGCATCCCAGCGCGTCGGGCTACCGTCGCAGTTGGACATGGTTGATCTCGTCGATCAGAGCTTTTCGTCCTATGGATCGTTAGAGCTTCCCAATGGACCATTAGAATTATTCTCTGAACGAATGAGACTGATCAGGACTGGTCTAAAAGTTTTTCTTTAAATAAACGTCAGTTTGACATTACGTAGCTGTTAGGTCAGATTAGGTTAGGTACTCGAAGCATCACTCAATATCACTTTTGCCAGTTTTCCCTTCTGCGAATTCATACGATATCGATCCGACGATTTACTCCTCGGACAAAATGCTTTTCCAACTCTGACGTGAAGCTTCGTCGAATTCGGTTATAACTCGGCGCTTTATATCCGGTTAGAAACGTTTTCGCAAGTTATACTCCCCTCTTGACCCCTTCATCACCGTGCTATCAGACCGTCTTCCCTTCTCGATATTTTACTTATTTTCCTCATCCCGTATCCCCACTCGCCCTCTACGACTCTTTTCTATTCCACTTATATACCCTTTATCCCCTTTAGTATATACAGCTATTAAAAAAAAGGCTGCGTGGTAAAAATGGCAAGGATCCTTTACTTTATGAAGGAGAAGGAGCAGTCTCGTTTCCTGAGGGCTGGGGGATAGTACGATTAATATTATAAGCGGCTTAGAGTCGAGCGATACTGAGAGGACACTCGAAGCTACTTTCTTCAAGAGACTCTCGCACGCCAGTGAAAGCACTGAAGCATCTGCATGTTAATTTCTGTAAAGGGACATTTCTGATACTCGTCTTTCAGTCCTGATCCTTAGTGAGAGTTCAGAAGGAGGTACCATGATCACTATTAGCGAGACTCGATGAGATTTTTGATTCGATATATTTGGCACTTATGAAGTTAAAGGAATTGTTTATTTTCTTTTATTACAGAAGAGCCATACTGACGAATCCTGATCTGTTGCCAACTTCACCCTGGAGCAGACTACTCGAGGACGACTTCTGGGGTACTCCGTTACGTGAACGCGGTTCCCATGGGAGCTATAGGCCTCTTTGTGTAGCCACTTTTCGGCTTAATCATCTCCTGGGTGGTTTGGACCCTCGAGGCTATCATCTCGTGAACGTCGCTCTCCACGCAGCCTGTGCTGGTCTCGTTGTCAGGGCGGCGAGGAAGGTTAATATTTATAGCAGGGATAATGCTTGTATACGGGCTCGGTGCATTTAAGAGTATTTATTTTTTATTTCAGATCTTACCGGGGCAGAATCTAGCGCAGGCCATAGCTGGTCTCCTCTTCGCCGTTCATCCGATTCACAGTGAGGCCGTAGCTGGGATCGTAGGTCGTGCTGATCTACTGGCTTGCCTTCTTACCCTGATCGCCTTCCTGGCGTACGCAGCGCACTCTGCTGAGAGTCGCTCGCCCATCCCGCTAGCCGTGACGTTGGTATCCTCCATCTTGGCCACCCTGGCCAAGGAGACCGGTATATCGTCTCTGGCTCTGTGCCTCCTGTGGGAGGTGTGTCGCGGGGAGCCTGATAGAAAGGTGAGAGCACTTCCTGTAGCGCGTAGAAGAGTGAAGCCGCGGGAGGTAGCAGGAAACACGACAGCAGTCGCCAGGTAGGCGATCCGTGAAATTGCTGAAGTCTTGCTTCCGCTGCGTTTCAATTTACATGACGCGCGTGCGGTGTGGTTGCTGGAGGTGAAAACAATCTGAGCTCACGTCGGGGTGCCGGGTGGTGACGCTGCTGAGGACTATGAGGTTGCTGATGATGCTGGCGCCGCTACACGGTCCTGTGCGTTGGTGGTTATAGCGTTGCTTGTGGTGGTTCTGGTAGTGGAGGTGGTTGCAGCGTGGCTAGGACAGGGAACTGATGCACGAGCCTCCCTGCTGCCATACGTTCTCCACCTCCCTCAACCTCATCCTCCAATTTCCAGCTCCTCCAGCAGCCAGCACCGGCAGCTTCACCACCTCCGGCTCGACTCCTCCACAGACTCCAGGAGTAACGCCGCTATCCCCCCCGCACGCCCATCCGGATGCGCTGGGTGCACCAGACGCCTAGGGTGATGCATGTCGACCCCCTACAGAGGGTTGGAGGGATGCCAAGGGTCGTTCGCATTTCCTAGCGCTTCTCGACACCCTTTCCAGTGCGGTATATAACGTCTTCTCGAATATCTTCAGTCTGGCATTAATCGGCTACGATAACCTTCCTAATAACGCGTGAAGACCTTCCTTCTGGGTCTATGGAGTTTCGGGCAGTTCATTGCCTCTCGGAAGTGGGCCACCCTTCGCGCAGAGGGTTCCGGTACTTCGCAGGGTTTGCCGCTGGGTATCGTCGACCATCCTCCAAACTTTGCATCACAATAGGCAGCCATTATGGAAGTGCGAGCACCATGGCCTTCGAAATTGGAAATGTTAGAGTATGGCTCATAACGTGTCGTACACCTATTTTCATATTCCTTTTATCGCGATCTCTTCAGCCTCCATGCTCTTATCAGAAGAGGGTACTTGAATCGCAATGAGAGAATACCCATTACTGATTTATACTATGAAATTAAAAATGAGGTCAAGATGCCGAGACAGCTCAGCTTGCAATAGGGTCTAACTATCGAATGTCCTTGTTCCAGGGTACAAGCGGCTGGACGAGACGTCGCAGCGTGAGCGTCATCTCAGGAGGGTTGCTGCTCCTGGTCCTGGGTAGATTGAAAGTCGGTGGCGCTCCTCCGGAGTTTGCCAGTGCTGACAACCCCACAGCTAGACATCCATCAAGGCTGGTTCGTGGTCTGACCTTCCTCTACCTACCGGCCGTCAGCGCCAGGATGCTGCTCTGTCCCAGTACTCTGAGCTTCGACTGGTCCATGGATGCTGTGCCGAGGATCACCAGTCTCCGGGACCCGCGCAACCTAGAGTCAGCTTGCCTCTACGCCGCTTTAGCAGGAGCAGGACTTTGGGCCGCCCGAGGACTACGTGGAGGATCATCCTCGAGGTGTCCCGTCTGCTCCGGCAGAAGGACCGGCTGCCACACAGACAGATGCCGTGCAGCAAACAACAACAACGGTCCCATCGGCGTTTGTTACTGCCCCAAGAAGCCAATATCCTTCTCGAGCAGGACCTTCCCTGCTGCCGTGGCCACCTCCATCGGCTTCCTCGCTCTTCCCTTTTTACCAGCCAGCAATCTTCTTTTCTACGTTGGCTTCGTCATCGCGGAGCGTGTTCTCTACTTACCCAGTGTCGGTTACTGTCTCCTAATCGGTGCAGCTATTGCTGGGACTTATCGTGTCGCCAGAAGAATCTCAAGAGCTTGGGGCAGGGCTGTGCTACTGATAACGGCTCTTCTAATAGCTATCATGTCAGCCAAGACATTCAGAAGAAATCTCGACTGGTACGACGAGGAGAGTCTCTATAGATCAGCGCTTCACGTGAATCCGCCAAAAGGTAAAGAAATATTTTTAGGCAATTTTTTGAAAAATAATAACAATGAAAGTAAGCAATTTTTGACTTTTGAGTTTCGACGCTATTGCATCACCGGTCTAATTTCTTTTTTTTTTTTTTTCATCGACGCAAAAAGTAGGTCACGCGCGGTTGAGGGGAATGGTAGGGACGAGGGGACGGAAATAAAAGGAAGAAACAATATGGCCGCCTATCAACGAAATAACAGTGCTGCTAGAGAGAAGAGGGCTCGCGGTGGTGCTCGCAACACATTTTTCGTTTTTAATCTTCCCTCTGGACGATAGTGCAGGGTGTGTAGTGGAAGGCGGTCACGCGAGGTGCGGCAACGGGCCGCCACGCTCGCGTATTTTAATTGCGCCGACAGAAATTGCGTGTTACCGTGTTAACAGCCTCTGCTTCGGGAAATAAATTTGCATTCTGTTGGCTCAGGTCGGCGGGCGCCACTTCTCTACTCTACCCGTAACGCTCGTTGATTTAACTGCGTGTACACGCGTTACGCTACTCTAATTTCTCGTGGTCTCCTGTGCACAATATTCGTGTACATAACGCGCAACACTGTCCTACTGCGTCGGTGTGTACGCGTTTGTCAGAAGCTTAAGAAGCGATCCTGATTCCCTCCTACAAAATTATCCTGACCAAATTTACTCTACCCATTGCACCCTCTATCGCATGGGAAGGGACAGGCAGAAGGGACTCTAGCGAACTTCCTGGTCCTGCTGGGTTTATCGCTCGTAAATAACACCCAGCAAGGAGGGTAGAATGTCAATATTTTATTGGCATCGGCGTATCGCGTTTCTTTCTCTCTCTATCTTCTCTAATGTGAATCTCTACGGCGAAAATAAATCCCCTCCCCTCGTTTTTACCCTGTTAGGTTAGGACTCATTGGGAAATTATAAGCGAATAAGAGAAACTGACAGAAGGCCAAAGTTCTCAATATTGAGAAACGAAATAAATAAAAGCCTATTTTGTGTGATAATAAATATAACATATTGTCTTATTATATTTATTGTTCTTATCTTTTGCTTTCAGCCTACGGAAATTTGGGAAGCGTACTGAGTGCTCAGGGACGAGTGTCAGAGGCAGAGGAAGCCTTCGTACAAGCCCTTAGATACAGACCCAATATGGCTGACGTCCACTACAACCTGTAAGTGTAATGAAACATCGTCGACCAAAGTATCCGATGAGAAATTCCTCTTCATCAATTTCCGATAGTGTCTTTTATTTATTTTCTTCATTTTCCTCTGCACCCCCAACCGTCCGCCCTCCCTCGCAGTACAGAACTTACCGATGCGTAGCACAAGATAAATTCCTTACCCGTGCAAGAAGCATGTATGGCAATAAGTTACATTATATCTGTATCCCTATACAGTAAGAGTAGCCGAGCTTCTGCCGTAAGGGATGATTCTTCCTGGTTCCAACCCCTGTACCACAAACCTCTACCCCCGCCTCGATTTCCCCTCCGCAGATGCACTCGGTGCATTTCTCGCTCGAGCTAAACTGTTTCCGTTCGATCCATATTTCTCGCTCGACATTCTCCCTCGCGGATGAAGGGGTAGTTCTCCAGTCATAGCGGAGTAAGCCGCGAAGTCGATAAGCCGACCATAGTATACCAGTTGCACCTCCCCTGCAGACTGGAGCCTCGCGATAAGCTCTTCTAGGTAGGTACTACCTAGGTACTATCCAGAGTAGCCAACCTAGCCACTCAGCACAGGATATACGTACGTGAGCGAGGGCGTCTCACCGACGTCCCGACGACATACCCATTATCTGGGTTGACTCGACGCGACCGCTCCAAGAGTCTATCGCAGCTACGTACATGATGGGAAAAGGCCACTGCGCGCCTGTGAGACGTGATATAGGCTCTGAGGATGAGACCAGGTTAGCCAGACCCAGTGGTTCCCTGACGACGTTACCCGACGTCAACCTCGAGCTCACCAATGGGCCACAGTAGCATCATAAACCGCCAGCAGCTCCACCATGAGTAAACACACAAGCCGCCTGCACGCTCAGATAAGCTTCCACCCGCGTCCCTTCCGGACATCGATCATTTGCCCTCGCACTGCCAACCCCACGGCGTGGCAAACTGGCCAACCACTTCTGGGACTCGAAATGATGTTGAGCTTTGGATTCGCAAACACTCTAGAGGCGCTTTCAGCGTGGTACGACACGTATGTATGTGGTTGGCAGCAGTGATGCTACAAGAAATGAGAGTTCGGATTGGATTATTATGTCATTAATGAAATGTCACCGGAGATGTTAAAATTAAAATTATCAAAGGACTGATAAGCTAGTACATGCATGGGTACTTCATGAACATCCAGGTAATCTCAAATCAAATGGGAAATTGATGAGCTCTCGGGTACCGTCAGAATGTCTTCCTGCCCTTGGCATTTCGTATAGGGATGGCGGAGATCCGTTATCCTGTCTGTTTATATATACATATATACCATGTACAAGGCTGCATATAGATGGCACTGTCGTACCGTTTGCACCCAGTCTGTTTGCGTGCTGACCACTTGAATATGTATCGCCGTTGAGCTTTGATTGTACGGTGCAGGCATTTGCATACCAGGAGTGTCCAGGTTACCTACTCCTGGCCGGGATGGCAAGAGAGACTCTCGCGTGCCGTGGACGCGGAATGCAAGCAGAGCATAACACTGGGGATCCTAATAACGACATCGCAGCGTCGCGACGCTCCAGCACCGGATCCGAGCGATATGTCAGTCTGGGAATTTTACCATGCAGATCTTTGGAGTGCTGATGAAGTCCAGCGTTAATGAAGTCCTCGAGTATTCCATGTGGCTCTGAGGATTTTATTTGATAATAGATATGTAATTGAACTCAAAGGGTTACGAGGCAGGGATTTTGAGTTACGGTCGAATAGAAAGACTGTTCTCGGGAGATACTTTTGATATTTTCGTTTTTCTAAAGCCAAAAGTTTTCCTGGGTACAGTGAGAGCCTCTTGTTTGGCACAGCTTGCGAGAAGAACATGAAGAGGGACCTGACGAGGGCGACCGGGGGGGGGGGGGGGGACTTGGCCTGACTTCGAAAAGAGCCATAGCGTCTAGGAAAAGCAGTAGACGGTTTGGTATTCAGAAATTGCTATAGTTTCTGGGAAAAGAGATGGGACTCGGGTAGTAGTTTTCTGGATAGAGGCCGAGAATAGGGATGAGGGTAGAGAAAAAAAGATAGAGGGATGACGGTTAGACATGGGGACGGTGAGCAAGGCCAAAACTTCTTGCCCGAGTCAAACGGCCGGAAGAGGAACTAACCGTGCGGCGAGAATGAGTCTCGTAAAAATGTAAACTGTCTTTAACTGGGGAGGACCGTGGTGGACTGTAACGGCGGGGGGAATGAAGAGGGCGAGGTCGAAGATGGAGTTCAAAGGGCAGGGAATGAAATTGAGAAACTTTGACTGGCAATCATAACCATGAGATTCGACCTCTTTAAGTGCATCGGCAGCGATGAAAGATCATTGGCAGAGAATATTACAGACTTATGAAACCACATCTCAACCAACTCCGATACTTTAGTCAGGATTACAGAAAACAGAAGACACGTGTCCCACCCTTATGTAACGTTTGCCAATAAGCTTCCTACCGATCGTTTGTGAAAAAGTATCCCTTCGGCCGGTGCCACCCTAACGAAGAAAACGAAGAGGAAAAATATGAGGATAAGGAGTAAAGATACGACCAAAGAGGCAATATAAGCAGAAGACGGAAATGGAGTAATCTCCTTGATCTTACGAAAGATTCTCGACTCTCGGTGCGTCCGTTGTCGGTAAACTAGATCCCATGAATTAATTAGTTGGTAAACATGAAAGCGAGGGGCTAAGTCATAAGGCACAAAGGGAGATAGGAAAGGGCAAAGGTCAACGTTGAATTTACTTTACATATATATCTGTATTAATTATCATTACGCGTTCTCTAATAAGCCTTTTCCCAGAAATTCGATAATCAGACATCATCAAAAAGGTGATAACGTAACCCTCGATCCTCCATAGTCTCTTTGATGCTATTGGGGATATCCACAGATGTTCATTCAGGTTCAGGATAACGAAGAACATGAGTTTTCGCACCTATCGGACCGAGCTAATTAGTCAGCAGTCACTCATGAGCTTCGATGCTACGGGACATAACGATAGAGACCGAGAGAGAGACAGAGAGAGTGAGAGAGAGAGTGTGTGAGAGAGAGAGAGAGAGGGTGCTCTGGTGTATCTGTGGCTGGTGGGACGATCAATACCCGTGTGCCGTTGCCACGCGATTCTCTGTCTCTCTGTGTTCGCGATGCAACCTAACCTTAAAATACAATTATAATTCCTGTTTTTCCAGTAAATAGTGTGTCCATAAGTACATTTCTTTCCAAGCTCATAGTTTCACCCAGTGTGCTTGTTCAATGACGCATGAAACGAAGCAGTAATTGCACAATGCTACCACGGATGAAGGTTTCAGTCTTGGGTCCATGGGTGCCCTCTTCGTCCAATCCGTAGACCCAGTATCCATCCTGAGCCACACGATCCCCGACCATCCCCAACAATATAAACCAACACCTCCACTGGGCAGTTACCACACTCAGCATGCTATTCAGTCTCGCATGCGATATTACGAATAGCAGCCGACTGCTAGACCGTCTCTAATGATAGGTTGTTATCAGCCACAATGGTCGATCCTTACAGCTCTGTCTGCCGGAGGCAGATATTACGTCTGAGTAATGTTCGACCTGGTCCCTAATACATACACCAGTACGGGATATTGGAAAATATCAAACTTTCGAACAAAGGTCGAGAGTCAAACAAAAAAAAATATCAATGTTGGACAACCGTCGGTTGAGCTTCCGAAACGGCGAGAGAGTCTGAGCGAAGATCTGGAGAGAGAAATGGTCCAGAGGATGGCAGCTTCTGAAACATCCACGCATAGCTAGGCAGTCAGGCAGTCGGGAAGACTGCTAAAGTCTCCTCGCAGACTTTGCCGTGCAAGCACAAAAAGTTGCTCCGTAACGAAAGTCATGTTTTATTAGGAAAGTTATTCGGGAATTAGCCGAAAACACGAGAGAGAGTTCCTCAGCCTCCACCCTCTCTCTCCCGAGGCGAAAAGGGGCGAGAGGGGGTCATTACGGAGGCTTCGAGGAAAACTTAGAGACCCCTGCTCTGGTCCCTTATGCCTCTCGTTTTCTTGGTCGTTCTTCACTCCTTCCCTCCCCAGCCCACCGCCCATCCTTGTACCCTCCGCCCCCTCCCCGCCCCTCTATCAACCCGTCCCAAGCGACGGCGTCCTTAATAAGTGTTTTAACATCCCGCCTATAAATTTTACGTCGTGCAAAATTAGCACGGACCCAATCCTATAGTGTCAGTGTTAAACCCCATAGCTGGAACAATGTCGGTATAATAGGTCACGACTTTTATCGCTTTCTTCGTCTCGTCCTTGTCTTCCACCAGCTATTTTTTTTATCTCTGTCCGTTTCCTTCTCCCTTTAGCAGGCTTTAGGAATACCGGTCCTGCCATGGTTCTGATTCTTTCGATCCTGCCCATTCTGGATTTTCCGAAGGTAAAGGATGTTTTATCCCCCTTCGACCCGCTTCCCTACTACCCCTTTTCTACTTTCCTTCCTTCCCGTAGAAGAAGATAGGCCGAGTACGTCAGAGAGCCGATATCCGATAACCTCCACGGCCTGGTAGTCATTCTTCTCCTTTGCAATGGGGATGAGTCTCGAGATTCAGAACGACGGGAGGGTCGAGTTTAAAGCGTGTCGCTGCGATGGAAATTCAAGGTGAGATTTATGTCACTCGAACCGCATGCGGTTTGAAAATCGGGTGTCTCGGCTGTACAATCCCTCCTGTGAACTCGAAGGCGCCTGAATATGGCATTTCCGTCTGAAAACTTGGCCAATAAGCACGGAAAAACAAGAAGAGACTCTCACTGAAATTTTACATAAACATAAGCAGTGACGTTAACGGTTTCAAAACAGGCGAATACATTGGAGCCACGTTTGACGGCGCTGCTGCCGCCGCCGGCGCTTTTAAACTTTGAGACGCCGGGCGTCGCTTTCTCAACAACGATGCGGTAGTTTTCTCTGGGAATCACGAATTTTTTTCTCTCAATTCTTTTACGTCTTCTTACTTTTCTACCTCCGGTTTTGATTTCAAATGCAGAACTATACTGACTTTCGAAAACGCCAGGCGATCGTACGTACTGTGTATACGGAGGCTAGATACATATGCATAGGTTGGGTATACTTATTTATAATATACACACTGAGCCCGGTGTATACATATACATTTTGTTTGGCATAGCAGATAGAAGAAGAACCAGGGGAATGAGGGAAAACATGGAAACTCAATGCTTTTCTATCCAAGCATTGGAGCGTTCTATTATTGGAAGATCATCTACAGGCATTCTGTCGATTCTACGTCCACCCAGTCCTGGCCGTGCCGACCTAAGCTGTCCGTAAACGTCGTCTATGTGGAAATTTACTGCACCTGTGAGAATAGCCTCACCGCAGGCAGAGTTCGACGTAATCTCAATCCTCACGTAGTAACTGTGGACGACCATTTAGTATTCCATCAGTGGACTTGATATCGATCGACGAACGTTAACACGTGTTTTATTCGAATTACGTAAATAGAGGGAGAGAGAGGGAGAGAGAGAGAGAGTGAGTAGGCGGGGAAGGGGAAGATGGGGCGAAAAGGGAAGAGCACTTTCGATGGCAGCCTAATCGGAATTCTTGATCGTCAAACACGCCACAAGGCGCCGCGACGCGTCGCACCACTCTGTTACCCTCCCTTCCAATCCCCCACTCTGACAACCCCCTATTGGCTCTCACATATGGCAGCCATCATTGATTCGTCCTGTTGTACAATCGAACAATCGAATCTTGAGGATACCGTAGCTCCGGTAGACAATTTCAATACTTTGACGAATTCGTCGGTGACGGAGGGCGGAATCATCCCTCGGCGTTTTCGAAATATTTTCAGTACTCTAATCCTTGAGCGAGTAAGAGGATTTTCTGGGAAATTCGTATTGCTTCATGGGAAATTTCTGAGATACGTTCCGAGCTTATCTATATTATGCACAGCTGTTTAAATTGAGAGGTACAATGCGGCATCACTGTAATACCACGAGAGTTTCAAATTTGTTCGGTTATTAGGAAATCAATGGGATTTCGGGGTTATAACGGATAACGGAGTTTCGAAACAACATTTTCAAAATGAAAATCCAAAACGTCGCAGTGCACAGGTGTTTCAAAGTCAGACTGGTACGGACGCATTCACGCAGTGAATATCAGTCGTAATCTTCGTCGGTAAAGAAGTTCGTCGTTAAATCTTATGACCTCGTAAGTCAACTGCACGCAGCCAACCCAGCGAGGCGTTCACTGTTTTAGTGCAAGTTGCTACAAAAGTCCAATTACAGTGTTAGAGAGCCTGAATGCGGTTAGATAATTCAAATAAAGTCGCATAAAATAAAGTTTCGACGTATTTTTCTTTCATGTGAAAAATTTAGAATTTAAAAAAGAGAACGCGTGCGTATAGCTACCGTACGATATACGTATGATGGGTATGATAAAATTTTATTGGTTATCTTACGGACGTAATTTTCTCCCCTGCAAGAAACGTCACCTCGAGGTCATCTTCGAAAACGACTTGGCAAATGTATCGTTCGAAATTCAAGACGCGACGACATAACCTATAATGGATTTTCGGAACGGTCGAATCGCGACGGTGCTGCCACTACCCGGGTGGCAGGAATCGCCGACTTTTCAATATCTCGACGTAAACATTTATTGGCTTCGCGAAATATCCTCCGAGTTTACCTCCCGACTTGCACAACCCTCCCCTTTATTGCTAACCACTGAGCCTTCTCTATCGATATCTCCAACGATAATGCCAATCTCGCGCGGTACCATTTTCCAGCTTTGCATTACAAAGGAAGAAAACGGAAAGAGAAACAGAGCGAGTGTAGGAGGATGAAAAAAAAGTTTCCGTAAAAGTAACTTCAACAGATTTCTCCCAGATACACCCCCTATAGGCAATTCCGCGGAACTAGAAATAAGGGATGAAATATATTATATAAGTCAGAAATCGCGAAAAGTGTCATTCGGTGAGGTCGTATTATTAAACGAGTGATAAGAGAGGAGAAGGGAATATAGGAAATTCAAGTAAATCGTTGGAATTGTCCAAATTTTCAAGCTAAGCATCCCCTATATCCCAGTGATAAGGATTTCCTCCATCATCCCCCTCCAGCCCCCCCTACCCCATCCCCCATCCCCCGACCCAATCCTTTCTCTACCACGGAATATTCAGCTCCCTGATAGTAAGAGTCATTCTGGCCATGGTCCTCGGCATCCCTAGAATCAAATGGCACAGCATCCCTTCCTCGTCCAGATGAATAATGCAGTGGCAGGATCATCTCGCACAGCAGTCGCTTCCTTGTCCATAAAGTCCCGGAATATTTTATTAACGGGCCAAAGATAACGTCGATGATTTCATTTACGATAACTTTACGGGGTATAACTCAATAGGAATTACCCGCATGGTAACATCCATCAAAGCGTTTCTATGTTTCTAGGGAAACCCTCGTTATCCGTGACGTTGGTATCAGTGACGATCGAGACTTTAACGTCGACCGCGACGTCACTCGCACGTAAATTCGATTTCAAATATATACACACACATACAGACACATGAAGGCGGCGTAGGGAGATAGTGGTAGATATATAGATATAGAGACAACAACAAAAGTACCTGAACGAAGAGGGGTGGTAACCACCCTCTATAGAAACAAGGACGACCCTAGCTAGTGCATGGCTTTGGATCCATTTACATCGAACGTAGATGCATCGCCTTCGACTTTGAATTTATTTCTGGTCCATGGTAAGCTCTTCTTCCCGCAACCGCACTTTACGCTAATTGCCTACCATCTTGGCTTTCTGTATTTTCCGCGTGCGAATAATTAAAATAATTGCGGTAGATATGCTTAAGGCTAACGTGCAGATATTATAATGATTAATTGAAACGGTAACGAGGAAAGATGCTGGACCGCGGATAATGAAGTGGATGCTGGGAAAATTCATGGGTTGCATATGTATATCATCTCTTAGAATTCGAACGAGGTTTTGACTGCGGTAGGTATTATCCGCGCGAGATTAAATACGGATAAATTAAGTCTGGCAGTCGTGTATGTTAAAGTTTTTCATATATAGATATACTGTGGTGTACTTATTTTTGTGTTTATGCAACTCTTACCTGTACACTGTAAACAGCTGTGTTACTCGAAGATCAATTTTATATATAGCCTATCGGTGTTTATATAACAGAGAGAAGAGTTCGTCAACGTAGAAATTTGTTCGGGATGTAAAAATTCTCGAGTCAGCAGCTTCAGCAGTGCAAGTGCAGTTGGAATTTGTGCGAGGAAATTTAACACGGCACTCGGTAAGCGTCCGCACGATGGGAAACACGACCGAGTGGAAAATCAACGAACGCAATTGCATCGGAAAGTCGAAATCAGGATGAGCTTTTTCGTCTCGATCTATATCTATGTATATAGGATTCCGCGTCTGCGTTTGCGTTTTCCGCACTTTCACGAAGCGCATTCCACGCGATTGTGTTGGCAGCGTTACTGTAGTATTCATATTGGACGCTCGACAATTTCTCGGCTCACAAAGGATGTCGTTAATGATTTTTACTAGTGTCGGGTACAGAGCGCAGAGGAGTGTTTCGATGGTGGCCGCCATTTTGTCATGGTTGACAATTAAATTTTCTATGGACAATAACATACGAAAGACAAAAAGGGATCGAAAATTTACCTGCTCTCGACGCTCTATTATTTTCCACCAAGTGGATCAGTATGCAGCATTATACGGTATTAAATTAATCAGTAACCAATCGATGAACCGATGGATGCCGGAGCGAATAAAAAATGCTGAAAAATATGCTAGGATTTTCCTAAAAAAAATATCACTCGATAAATTATGTACCTGCAGGGTGTATATTTACCACTGTGAAAATACTCGCCGATAAAGCCAATATCGTCGATCGATAAAACGGGACGTTGGAAATTGCCCATAAAAGACGCTTTTACGTAGCTTCGCGTAGAATTTCAAATTCGACTTATTTACGTCAGACAGACACTCCTAGCGAGTCTTCAGATTTCGCGGCCACATTATTAATCCCTGACCCAACGAACGTTAATAGCATCAAAGCTGCAGATTACTCTAACTTTTTTTTCCAAATTTACAAAAACAACTTTTCAACCTTTTTCTAGCTCCGCCACACATTTTTAGTTGATAACTAGATAAGGAAGAACAATGACAACTACTGGGATCAACAAAAGTGTCGCAAAAAATTTATGTGATTAATGAACCTAGATCATTTTTACAGGAAGTCGTAAAATCATAAGGGTTGTTAGAACGAAAGTAATGTTGGTATTGACCCAGAAGAATCTTTCTCCCCTAATGGCGCCTTAGACAGGATTCAATTTTGCCTGATCTTCAGCTAAACTAGCTTTGCCGAGTTAACCTCTGATAATATCAGAGATGCATATATACATATATATATACATATATATATATATATGTATATACACATATACAAAGAGAGAGGGAGTAAATTCTCAATCTACAGTCTGTGTCCACGTTTCCGTTAATTCATCATTACCACTCCGGTAATTCACTGAAGTACATCCTGGCTGACAAACAAGACGAGGAAATCTGAGATGGAAATAAATGCAAAACGATAAACTTGATCTGGACTCTTTCCTGATCCCTTTTTGATATCAATTTAAACTCTCTATATATATATCTAGTTAATTAAATTTCAAATTAAATTATTAATACCTTCCTTCAAATTTGTTACAGAGGAATATTGCAGCAGGGCAGAAGAAATTACGAGGAAGCCATCTTGAGTTATCAAAGGGCCATCCACTTCCGGCCTTCCTTGGCTCGTAAGTACCTCCTCGAGAGTATAACGGTAGTAAAGGGTGGGGCGTGATTACTGTACTATAGAGATCGCGAATGGACCTAGTGCTACTGGGTATATACATGAATGGCGGATTTGGGGGAGGGGAGGGGAATCTCATCGCAGGAGAGGGGTGTGAGAACGGACGTCGTGGTTTTGCCCTTCGTCGCCATTTACAACGAACGTCGGGATTTCCAACATTGTCCGTTCGTGGTTACTCCTAACAGGGTCGTGTGTGCGCACTAATGGCAGCCCTACGATAAGTGGGTATCGGCACGAACGGAAGAGAAAACTGGGAGATCGAGCAATATATATATATATATATATGTAGAAAGGGTGAGAGATAACCAGAACGACTCGCTACGCATTCCTGTACAATCGTACTAACGAAGTGGCGTAGCTCTTACGTAACGTCCTGCTGCTGGGTACAGGATCCCAAGCGCCATTACGATATTGGAAGAATGCATCGGTGCATCGGAAATGGATACAACTCATTCGAGCTAACTCTGACGTTACTCTGTATAAAAGCAGCCAGAGTCCTCTTAGTGGTCCAGAGTTATTGAAATTGAATGGCATATATTTTTACCATATTTATGTGGAGTTAAAATCTGAGTGAGTGAGATAAAATGCACCTTAGACGCATTTTATGTTTCACATCATATTTGAATGGGAGGTAGTAATTTTTGATTTCGTGTATATGAGGAGATAAAAAAATAATGGAAGAGGGTCCTAAGTAAAAAAATTACGGGAAGCTGTATATATATATTTTTTTTTTTAATGCTCAAGGTAGGATATATAGTACGTGATATAGGGATCGGATTGGTCCAGTGTACGTAAAGCTCGAGTATCGCGTAGCGAATGATTGCCAGGGGCTATTCCGGATATAAATTTGATCGTCCAGCGAGGGAGACACCTGCGTCGCGACGCTGTCTCTCAAAACGAGCCTCCGGCCTGATCAACAAATAGCACCGTGATCCGTGAAGGGCAATAGACGCCGAGCGTCTGGACGTCCACGAGGGAACTACAGCGTGGAATTTTTCGAAAATTTCTCTCAAACCATTCCTTTCTTTACGATTTTTTGAAACTTTATCGTTGTTGCTTTTTTCCAATAATTTTACCTTATCACGTCTACTGATCTCTTCCTGAGACACACGTGTTATTCAGTGGACTCAATTAGCCCAAGTTTTGCGAGATAAACGAGCGAGATAAACGTAGGAATAAACAGACAAACAAACGAGCAAACAAATGAACGAACGGGTGACCACGCAAGCGAGCGACCGAGCAAACAGGCCGGTTCGCAAAGTGTATCTGGTGTACACTGTTCACGGCGACCTGGATGTCAGGACTAACATACTATAACGGTCGGTATATTCGCCAGAGATTCACAGATGTAATCACGGTCGACCGTAGAAACACCTAGAAAGGTATTCAGAGGATACAGGATACAGGAATTTGTTTTTTTAGACTGGTATCAATGGCCGCCAGTTCATGTCAGTGGCAGGATAGGTGAGTCTGGAAGGATCGTAAAATCGTGGCAGAGCTCGCTCAACCGTGGAAACGTTTTGGTAGCGGTTTACCGATCCCGGTCCCGGCTGGTAACCCTCTAATGGAGCTTCCCCTTTAAAAGCTTTTTCTGCCTCTCACCAGCATCCCTGCTGTACCACTGCTGCCACCATCGTACCACCGCCAAATTTCAACGTTGGCCCTAGTGCCATATATGTATGTTGGCTTATATACACACATATATATGTAACCCATGGCAGCAACTCACTATATCCAAAGGTTCCATCGGCAGCAGCACCTCGCACCACGTAACTGCCGCCACCCCGTCTCTTTTTAACCAACCCCTAACTGGCCAGTATATTGGCACTCGCATCCCTTGCTTGCTTGTCCTCCTCTCTGCCTTTTCCCTCGTACCTCCCCCCACCTCCATCTCCGGTCGATAAGGCTTCCACTTTGTGTGTGTGTATACTTCATTTATATATATATATATATATATATATATAAAATAGGGTGTCGCAAACCTTCCCTGCACGTCCATATAGAGAGAAGGGATGCTGGGGGTACGAGTGCGGCCTGTGGCAACCATCCACAAATTGGCGGCCGATCGAGCCACTAATTACTCGAACGTAGCGTGTGTTTTAAAAGCTGGACGTGGCTAATTTACGAGCGTTTCCATCAGAAGGACGATTTTTTCTTTAGGCATTTCGCGTTTATGTAAATCGACGCTGGATAGTTTGTATCTTTTCATGGCACGTCTACTATTTTGAAAAAAAAAAGAAATGACAAATTAGATGCGTCAGAAATTGTAGGAACAGTGTTATAGTACAGACCGAATTTCATATAGGTATCTGTGTTTTCGATTTTTTCGCATTAATCAGTATTTTCAACCCCATCTCCCCTACTGTTAGAAAAATACGATGAATTCTCATAAGAACAGAACGACAAACCTGCACTGCGTTTGGCAGTGAAATATACCCATCGCTACCCCCAGCCTCCACACCCGTCGCCTTTTAACTCCACTTCAAGCCATAGGACGACTTCTAGTCCAAGAGAGTCAGGTGGTCCTTCAGGGTGAAGGCGGAAAAAGGACGGTAGCCGGAAACTGCTGTTTCATCTGTAGGTCCGCCAACTTGGCAAGACCGCGGCTCTGTTTGCTTCCTAATTACAAGAGAGAGGAAAAGGGAGAGATAGAAAGAAAGAGAGAGAGAGAGAGAGAGAGAGAGAGAGAGCGCATACGGCGTAAGGGAGTTTGGTATATATACGAAAGGGTGACAACGAGAGTGATAGAGTGAGCGAGGGACAGAGAGAGAGAGAGATAGAGGAAGAGTAAATTCAGAATGAGAGAACGGAAGAGTGCAACCAGAGGAAATGCGCTCTACAACTATACTCGCAAAATTAAGATTCCATCGTGCAGCTGAATTGTGTGCCTTGCAATTTTACGGTTAACCTGACTTTAGCCATTTGGTCTCCCGACTGGGCACTTGGTGCAGCAGCAAACGACTGGCCCGTCTCGAAAGTTCATCCTACCACTCGCCCCCCCCCCCCCCGATGGGGGAGGGCAGGAAACGGCTTACCCGACAGAGAGACCACTCTCACACGCTCACTATGTATCTCTCTCTCTCTCTCTCTCTCTCTCTCTCTCTCTCTCTTTTTCTCTCTCCCCCTTTCTCTCTCTTCCAAACTACCCCAAGATTCACGTGCCAAGAAGACGATCGGACCATTGCTCGAATAAAATCCCTGGCATCCTGTTTTATTCTTACAGAGGCATACGTCAATCTGGGTGCTGCTCTTGCGTCTTCCGGTAGGGGTAGCGAAGCTGCTGCCGTTTTACGTGCCGGCGCATCCCTGGATGGATCTGGATTAAAGGACAGAAGAGCGCACGAGGCTGCTAGGGTCCAAGCGCTACTTCAGCTGGGTGCACTTTACGCGGACCAAGGAAGACTTCAGAGGGCCTTGTCTGCATACAGGGAGGCTCTTGGAGCCTTGCCTGAGCACTATCCACCTCAGGTAGGTACACAGCGATGTATTCTACTCTATTCTATATAGAGGAGAAATATATTTTTCAAGATGTCACATTTCACTCTAGATCTGCCATGTGTGCGTGGAACGTAGAGTATAATCTGTTTGGAAGGTGACGGAGGAGGAGCAACCCCTTTTGCAAAGTTAAGGTACCTGTAAACCTGCTGGTGGCACATAAGCGAGAATCGTAAAGGCAGTTTCCATTGGTTCCGTCGAATTTTCTCTTGTCTGTTTTTCTTCTTCTTCTTCTTCTTCTTCTTCCATCCTTCTTCTCTGTACGCTGAAAACGCCTTCGAACTCTCCAACTTTGTCTCATCCGGCTCGGAGTCTATCTACGTTTACGTAGTGGATGTAGAAGCGAAGTCTTCAGGTTGGTATTGCTGTATATACGTTGTATACTTATATACGTATAGCAACCCACTGTCGCACTTTTCTCCTTTACGATCAACTTTTGGACAAACGAACGACACTGGTAGATGCCGGATCTAGAAAATAGGGGATGTTCCTAGATACAATAGGGGATGGGAATGAAACTAAGAATACTGACGTTGGTACTACTGCTGGGTACAAGTACTACAGTATGGTATAAATACCAGTACCAATGTGCATAGGACTGCATGGCTATGGAAGGAAGCTTTTAAAGCTCCAGAAAAGTTTACATCTTTACGACGCTCCTCTCTGTGTACTACGTATTCGACGTCGCGACGCTTCGATCGAGATCTGAATTTTTGTTTTCTCTGGATAGGTTGGTATACCTATAAAACGATTTACACACAAGTCTTTTTCCATCTTTCACTTTTCGTCTCTGTATCCTTATCAGATTATTTTCTTTCTTTTTTTTCTCCCTTATAACCACGTTTTCTCCTTGTCTAACCTGCTTGCCGAATGAACGTGGCCGCGTGCGGAAATAAACGTTCGTATCTTCGAGAATTTCTTATCCCGTGGCTCGCGAGACGCGACTACATTTTATTAGGTTTAAGGCTGCTATGCGAGTGGACCACTCGAAACTTTTGACGATTTATCGGAATAGATTCACGATTTTATAGTCTTGAATGCATTCGGGTAGCCCTTTCGTCCCCTTTCGCTCCTGTCATCCCTTATCAAGTTTTCTCAAGTGTTAGCGTTACAGTCTGGATGCTACTACTTGTCGTGCATTAAAAATGTCTCTGGTTAACAAGTTTCCGTTTTTGGTATTATTATATACAAGGCTGCTTGACTTGTAATCACCCTTAAAAAATTGATGATTAATTTACAATTTATAGAAGAATTTGATTTAAGATTGGAAATGATATATAGGACAAAAAATGATATGTCATTAGGGTAATAACATATTCTTCCTCAATTATAGTAATCAGTTAAAGTTTTACCTATTAAATTAGTCTTCTCCATTCGCTACTGAGGAATTTAACCTGCTGAACTCCTGAACACTTAACAATCGATCTGCTCCAAACACCTACTCGGTTTTGCCTGAGTCTATGAGGGTGCGAAAGAGTTCCTGGAGGGTTGAGAAACAAGAGGCGAGAAAAGATTTGGGCGTGAAGAGAGAAGGGTGGACGTTAAAAATTTCAACGAGCCACCGAATATTAATTTGCCAAGTTATATATACGGTTGTCCGTTGACAGATGGCTGGCGATGAGAGAACGAGAAAGAGAGAGAGAGAGAGAGAGAGAGAGAGAGAGAGAGAGAATAGCAGCGGTCGTAGCTGCCTGTTAGCTGAAAATGGGGGTGGCCACAAAGAGGAAGGAATATATAAGGGCTGGTCTTTCCCAGGTTAAGGTCCCTCATTACGCCAGGATGAATGGGAAGTCTTCGCATTACGCAGTTAAATAATACCAACCTTGTTATTAATTCCACGATGAATGACTCCCCTCCGACCTGGCCACAAGGGATGGTTACGAATGGTAGGGGGATGCAACGGGCGTCCCTGCGGTTCCGTATTAATTATGAAAACGGTCTTGGAACAATTTATCAACGAAAAAGCTAGGGCTTCGTTTGTCTGGTTGGATGACTGGCTGGATGACTGGCTGAAAGGGAGGACTTGAGCCAGTGCAAAAATATCAACCAGCTATATCCAATGAAGGTGGCGAGAACTCAAAAAGTCAGACGGTTCGAAAGGGCGGTAATAAAATGAAAATTTATCCTGCATCCTCTTTTAATATTAAAGTTTAAAGTTCCTATACGCGGTACGCTGGCTAATGAAGGATCCAGCTGTTTTTAAACCTTTCTAAGCTAAAAAGTTCAGTCAGTTGCCTTTTGACCTTTTTTGTCTTGCATCGCAGTTCAGAGTTCAGCCTTCACACCGACTCGTCGTACACGGTAGACCGGGTAGACGGAAAAGGGTGGAATTCATCCGAACCCCCCATATTAATAATCAGCCACGTTTCATCATCCCCTCTAAGCTTTTTTTTCAAAATTTTTTTTTATACTTCTTTTTTCTCAAAGAGCTCCGCCAAGTTTTATATGACGTTTTAATAACATGGGGCTTTTTGTTCGACAGTGTTTGAGTGGCTAATTAGGTGTTTGCAACCCTCCGGCCGGCATACAATTCTAGCCAGGCTAATTTTCTTCCCCTTTGCTTCTTCGCACCCTCTTGGCACTCACCCTTTGCTACCCCTTTATTTGCTCTCGCTTATTCTCTCTCTCTCCATCAAATTCTTTCCTTCTTTCACTTTTCTCCTTCTTTCTTACCCCCCCTCCTCCCTCCCTCCACCCCCACTCCCACTTTTACTCTCTTTCCGTCACTCTCATCAAGGCACTCTTTGAGGTTAACTTTCTCCGGAACTTTCATCCCCCTCATCATCTCGCGTACCACGCGCAGCCACTGGAGATCGCACGAGTAATTCCTGATAACAATGATCAATTTTTCTTTTATTCTCGGTTACCCCTATCTCCGCACCCTCTGGTGATCGTTCGTCGTACTCCAGAGTGCAATGCAATTTTCAACGTATCACTGCCCGCCGCATATTCCGGGTTAGCCGAGTTTTTCCGCAACGTCGATCGATCGGACAGCATCGTTCGTGCGTGCCATTTCTTTTTGATCCAATATAAATATTACGTATCGTGACCCGATATGATTTTCGCTAGTTTACTATCAAGATTGCTGGCAGTTGGCTGGCCGTTAAAGAAATTACAAGTGATTACGTAACCTCGTTACGTTGTTACAAGCCATAAGCAAACAGCTACCCTTCACGCTCGAAAGACGAACGCTAATGGAAGAAATAACATTTCCAGGGGTTGCTCGCTACCCCCTACTAACGTCACAGCAAACAATACCCATTTCCGCACCGTGGTACCACTGACCATAGAAATCAAACCCTATATAAAAAATAAGGGTTGTTTTCCGGACAAAAAAAAGGAGACCAATCAACCGATACCGATTTCGTCAACGATCTCAAACACATCCTTTCACAACAACGACATTTCATCCAACCGTTTTACCACCTATATGTAAAGGGTAGTAAGAAAAAAAGCAATTTGAAAAATGCGACCTTAATAACTACCCCGTAATTCCATTTACGTTAAAAACTCCAAAAAGGATCATCGGAATCCCTTTTATCCCTCGAGTAGATAGCAGGGACAATTGGCTTTTTGATGGAAGGTGAAAAGTCACCGGAAGTCCATGTAGCTGAGCAATAGGCTTGGCGATGGGTACAAAGGGGTGCAAAAGGATAAATGATCCCAGGGAAGAATAGACTATTGTCCAACATATAATATTTCCTATGCAATAGAGCTCTGTGAAGGGTGGTGGGGGGGGGGGGGGCGGGGAGCGTAAGGGATTCGGTTAAAGAAAGGCCAAAGACAGAGAAAGCAGCTATATACGTACACACGTATTATATAGGAAGCTAGGAAGGGCAGGTAAGTCAGCGACATTGATGAGCCAATATAGAGGGTAGTTGTGTAAGGGTCGTACAGCTATGTAATATCGTGCTCGGCGTGCTGAAACGAACTGAAACGCAACCGTAGACGTCCCGAGACGCTTTTAAATTACAGGGCTCACTCACGTTCTCATCAACCCCTCACACCATTCGGAAACCACCCCTCCAACCACTCCGTGCGAGCACACCTACCGACTACCAGCGCCCAGGTGTTTTTCAGTGCAATTTTAATTTTACCGCCATCCATTCCACGCCACTGTTTACGGAGATGCACTTTAATCTTCCCGAAGAGCGTCTACCCATTGTGCATCGGCGTCAAGACTACCCTTGAATTCTCAGCGCACCATGGTGAACCCTCCTAGAGAATTCTCTACCGTACCCCGACCGCCCCACTTTCCACAGCATCCTTTGTCTATCCCCTCCAGAAAGCTTCATCTTCGTTTCGCTATTTCTTCACCCTCAGCCTCAATTTTTTTTCATTTTCTTTTTCATCCCTCGAAAATACAATCAGCCATTATTTCATCGGACGCCTCACGCGGCCGACGCTTTTCCCCATTGACGAAGAAATATCGTCTTGAAGGAGGGGAAAGTTAATAGACACCCCCCCTAAGAGCCACCTGAACTGAGTTAGATACTGGGACAGGTGATGTAAATGTAGGTAAGAGGGGGAGGGGGGGGGGGCGGGTAGAGAAGAGTAATTAGTCCAATGCAATTAGCATAAGAGGCAGTATTCAGGAATAATGTCCTGTCCATAGAGTTTACAAGATAGTAACGGTATACTCGATTTAAGTTCCTATGCTCGTGGAACCCGTAAATAACGTATGAGTGGTTTATTTAATCAGAATTCATTCGTTCGTTATCACGGACAATGACTGCTTTGACGTATCGTTGACCTCGTGAAACCGATCGTTGATGCCCATCGAAACGAGGTATCAGGATCGTTATTGAATTTGGTTAATTGGTGTCGGATTTTTGAACGAGCACGGAAATCAAGTTGCGTCGCATTAGCTGAGCGTGACAGGCAAACACGAGGCGGTGGTCGGGAGAATCGCGATTCGCCAAATGCAAATAGGCAGACGTGAAATGAGTGTCGAGCATAGCCGGCACGTTTCGTGGTTTAATCGGCATATCGTTTCATTGCATTTTAAGCGCGAAAATAATTTTTTTTCAACCCTCAAGTGCCCATTGAGAAAAGACGCGAGAGCGATGGGGATGAAAAACGTTGAATGCCAGTGAGAAGTAGTTGGGGAGATGCCTAAAGGGCATCTTCGACCCTCCGAAAACCAACTATGCAACCGCACCCCTTTCATCCCCCGCCCTTATATCTTCATTCCGCTCGTCCAGCCGTCTATAGGTTCGTTAAATTAAGCGAGGTGATTTCAGATGCTAATTAATTTAAATAACACCATCAATTCCCATTTACTTTAGGTGCCCCCTAGATCGGGCAGTCTCCTAAGGGTGGAAGACTCCCTCTCTCTACCACCTGAAATTCTCAAATAAAAACAGATCGACCTTCGCGAGAGTTTGATAATTGGCCGATTACTCTCGGTGGTACCCCTGGCGGTTTCAGCGCGCTTTTTATCTGGGGCTGTTTCTCGCCACCGATTAATTGTATAGCCTCACCCTTCCCTCTACATTGGTTAATAGCTAGGTACTTTTCAGAGTCGGCTTTTTCGAATCTCTAATTTTTCAAATGAATTTTTGCAATGCAGATCTTAAATGAAACCTAGTATACTAGGATGTCTGAGGGTATGTATTATATAGGTATATCAGTAAATATATATGTATTTTCTTTACTCGACACCGATAACGTAAAACCGAGAGTTAATCTACGTCACCTTCGTCCACGCATCCGCATACCAGGCAGGCGCCAGCCAATTCTTTTTTTCACAGGGAACTGAAGAGCCGGTATGACCTGGGAGTTAAGGTGGAACAGTCTCAACTCCGGCAAAACGAGAGATCCGGTGGAACCTAGCAGAAGAGATGGTAGCGTAACGGACCCTGTCGATTTTTGGGAACGCGTCGAATCAGCAAACGAAACTGGATGCGCGAACGGGAGCGAACGGTTACGGAAATGCGCGGCCGCTCAGGCTGCTAGGGTTGACGTAGAGAGGGTCGGAGTAAGCGTCAGGTAAATAGTGCCGGAAATAGATAGCAATTTATCGAGAACGTACCAAACCAAGTCGGAGCTATAAAATCGAAATCCCTCCACCGATTAATAAATTGGAAGTACTCACCGGGGCTGATTCAGCTGATCCGTGAAGGTCGAGAACTGCATCCAGGTGACACTCAGGTGGGCGCTGCAGTATAGCACAACACTGCACCTCCGAAACAGACGCAGAAAATCTGTAGGATTTTCTGGATATTGCCAGAGCAACGCGAGAACTACATAAGCAAGAACTTTCTGTACCGTATAGGAAACACAGCTAGAAAAACTATAAAGAAACAGCCCAGGAGCGCGAGGCTTTCGAGACACCCCGATCGGTGTCCCAAGACAGACTGATTTGGCAAAAGTCATATTCGAGAACTAATCATTCGGATTGGTCGAGATCGTTATAGCCGATAACTCTTATCCTTTCTCTCGAGTCGTCCCTTTAAACCAAATGGAGATCGTTCCTTAGCGAATTAGTACGTAACTCTTCCGGTACGTCACTCTTTGTCGTAAATATATATGTATATATATATATTGCACGTATCAGGTATACGTATTGCACAATATATACCCAAACTAAGTATCAGGGAATGGGTTACTTTACGAGAAGGTCCTCCGAAATTCGACAGGAAAACTCTGAAAGAACCATCAAACTGCTCTGGACCGGTACCCCGAGGGTCCCAGCATCCACATCGTGGGGGTAAAACATCGCCACCAAGATTACACCGGAGTTTCACCAGTTCGCGATGTTTTATCGTGATGGCCAGTGCCCGGAGCAGAAGGCGAGACTTATGGCCAAGCTGGTAAAGTGGAAGTAAAACTAGAAGAAGAAGAAGAAGAAAGAAAAGAGGAAGTGGATGAACAGTGTGGTCCTCCAAAAATATAAGAGAACAAAATAAGGGTTGAATATGTGTATTGCCACTTCATCAAAAAAATCTCGAAATTCACGTCGCTTAAAATAGAAACAATGGACCCGGAAGTGTGTGCTCGGAATATAAAGCTGACGTAATCAAGACGTCAGAGTCACTCTCCCGGACGAATGGACCTGGTGCGATTTCTCGGGTTGGCCACGAGACGAAATTGCTCGACAACAAGCAGGTCGTGGCGAAGGGCGTTAATCAAATCATTCCCGACGATTAGTTCTTGCTGGGAGCGGCTCTTTCCTCCCCGCCCCACCCGCCCCTGGATTTCTCTGGCAGGACCGCTCCCGGTCTTCTGGCTTCCCTAATTGCCTCCGACTTAATTGTTTTTGTCGAACGCGTGGGTCAACTCCCACGGGAATCCGCGAGGCTACGTGTTCCTCCTTATTATCTTTAGTCCCTATGCGGAACCATATATAAAACCTAGCCCGAAAAACCGACCCCTTTCGCCGAGGCTTTAGCATCCTTCATTTGTACTTACGGTTCGTTGTTTTTTTTTTAGAGGGACAAGAAGGGGTAGGGAACATCCCCTAAATATATTTTTTTTTACAAATGACAATGGCTTCACTTCATCTTGATTCATCTCAATGGCCTGCTTCTTAACCACTTCGAATGTCTTAAGGGTTGAATGTGTAGAACGTCTTTGAATGAGAGGGTAATACCCTCGAAAAGTAGTACGAGTGAATAATGGGACGAAACAATGGCGAAACTTCCACTTGGGCCTCTTTAAAGCTGAGATCTCTCAAGGGGATTCTTTGACGTTCTGTACTGGTGTATATAGGTATATAGTATATGGTACGAAATTATATCTGGACCAGTAGTAAACTGCTTTACATACTTTCTACGTGCGTGACAACTGTTACATATACTTTTGAGTTTGATTATATATCTTGCGTTTTTTTACTTTTTTTAGACTATCTTTTTTTCCTTCTTTTTTTTTATGAAAATCAATTTTCAACTTTCCGCCCAGTTTTTTCTCCGTATCCTTGACTTTGTCTTTATATAAGCCAGTGACTCCCTAGGCCTTCTATTCTAGGTGGCATCGTCTCTTAGGGCGTGAGACGACCTTCCGGCCTCACTTTTACGTTGGCCCCAAGAAAATCATAAAAGTTTCATCCTCACAACTCTCGCGGGAGGTTTGGCAGTTCCTGAAGTGATCCTGAGAAAGCAAGACTGGTTCAGGCACTTCCGTGAGGGCATGTGATGGCGAGATGCTGCTCGGTCTATCCCCCGCCCCCCCCCTAACCTGACTGTTCAGGGGGGGGGGGGGGTTGTACGTTTTCCCAAGTCTGGCTTTAGCCATTAGTGGCAGCCGGGCTTCAAAATCAGAAAACTTCTTAACGTAATCCTCCTGTGGAGAATGGCGAAAAGCTAGATACTGTGAACCTGACTCCGTGACGCGTGTTATCTTTTTGGTTTGCCCGCGAAATTCAATTACCCTTATCAGTCTTATTAGTGGCTTTTGTAAAAATTCTTTCACGAAGGGTCTTGTACTAGTGCACCGTGTCCTTTTCAAGGATCAAATAAAATTTCGCAGGATGTTAAGGCCGCTGAGAGTTACATTATTGGATGAAGGATATCCGGTTGGGAGTATAAGAATGAAAGCCGTGACAGCTGCGTTATTCCCACGGGGACACTCGTCCACGTGTACAAAGCGTAGGAAGTTGCAGTCTAACTTGCGAAAAGGACAAAGAGAATAAAGTATATGATAAAATTTTATGTAAAAGACAAATTTTTTTTCAGAGCGTCTACAATCTACTGGGCGAGACCTTATCCAGGTTGCAGCAATACGCAGAGGCTGAGAGATGGTTCCAGGCCAGTCTGGCTAGTCAGCCTGACCATGTGCCTGCTCATATCACTTATGGAAAGTTGCTAGCACGTAACGTAAGTATTGATAAAAAAATTTGTATGGCGTAGAGGGAAGGATAAAAAATGTAATAAATTATTTTCCATTACTACAGTCCAGTCGAGTCTTGGAAGCTGAAAGATGGTTCTTGAGAGCCAGAAGGTTGGCGCCCCAGGATCCCAGCGTACATCACCATTATGGTAGGCGAAGCTCGGTTGATTATAATAAGCGACTAAGAGAGAAATAGATGAAAGACCAAAGATGAAGGAGGATGGTTGTCTACGTGTGCTGGATGAATAGGGTGAAGGTTCCGGGAGCGTCAATGTTAACAGACACGACTTCAAGAAGAGACGCGAAGCTTCAACTCCTTGGGAAGTTCGCAGGGGTTGTTACACGTAGACACTTAGGGGATGTCTTACGTATATATAGATATATAAGTGGTTAACGTGGGATTCCCACACCTGCCTCTTACGCAGACCGACCTCATCCGGTTCACCTTTGACCCACCCAGTTGGGTGGGAGGAGGCAGGATGAGCTTCATCTAGTTCATACCTTTCCTCTTGAACTGTCCTGATGAAATTTTCAAGGACGAGAAAAAAAAGGTTCTATAACATTTCTTTATCTCTGTTAACAGGAGCGTTCCTCGCGTCTCAAGGTCGTCTAGCGGAAGCTGCCGAAGAACAGTTGAGAGCTGCTCAATTGTCCAAGATGGACTACGAGCTGTCGATGGCTGCGGCGTCAGCGTTGCGTCAAGCCGAGCGTTGCGAAGAAGCCGAAAGTTGGTACAGACACGCAGCATCCCTGAGACCTCACGAGGCCAGAAGTCATACCAACCTCGGGGCGATTCTTCATCTCAATGGAAAATACAAACAAGCAGCCGCCGCTTACAGAGAAGCCTTAAGGCTTCAGCCGGGAGACGCAACGACTCTGACCAATTTGCACAAGCTTGCAGCCCTCTTGGCGTGACGCAGGACCGAGCTGGAGATGCGAGAGACCCCGGCCCTGCCCCCCCAATACCTAACCCCAGAGTGTACAATATACCCCAAAATCATCCGTAACATCACCCCGCTCCTCCCAGCGTTTATTTATCCACGAGATAATCGATCAGACGCGTCCAGAGTTATTGACCACCTGATCGACGCGACCGACTCGTACGCCTCAGCTACGGTATGTAAAGAATAAAGCTTCATTTATTTTTCTCTAATATTCAACACCCGTCTTGTGTCTCATTTCATCCCCCTCTTCCCCTATTAGGCAAAGGCTAACTCCAAACACGGACGTTAGATAATATCGCTGCTGGATGTTTACCAAATCCAAGGACTCCGTCCCTGGCAACCGTGGGAAAACACGGATTGGCTGGAATCGATGGTAGACGCTTGAGCTTTTATCACCCAGAGCTTCTATTAATAACGAATGTATTTGCACGGAGGTACAGACATGGAATATTTGAGTTTACATTTTGAATCACAGCAGAGAGAGTGACTGCAAAGCGTCGTGCCACCTGTCGCGTGTTAGCAGGGCAGCCAAGACAGGGACGTCCCGACGGCTCTCAGCAAACACTCAACCGTTGGTGGCTACCTTTATTCCCTGAGTCGAACTTCTGCGGCTTCGTTATCTTTAAAGAGGAACTTCCCTCGGGGTACCTTATAGAATTTCAACTGGAATTTCAAGCATCTGCCTCTCCCAGATAACGATGCTCTTGTTTTTGCCATACTAGGTCCAAGGCTGTTCTCAAATCTTCTATTTCTCTGGGTCTTTGACTTTTATGAGTATCAGATTATTTCTAAGAAATCGTATCATGCGATAAGAGCCAAATGGGCAAGAAAGCATCGATGATCGTTATAAATGGAAATTTGTCATTTATAAAAAAAAATATCAAAGTAAAGTAAAGATAATAATACCAAAAGATCAAAGAACGAAGCATCACGAGCTTAGATATCGTAACGAGAAGACTTTGTCTCCAAGCAAACTCATGCTTAATGGAAGAAGCAAGGAAGTTTAGAAAAAAGAAATATTTAAAAAATCAACAAGCAGGTAAAAGTAGTATAGGCGAAGGAGAGAGTGAACGAGGCTTTAGGGGGTTGGTAGTATCTTGTTAGAAGGTTGACAAATAATACTTAAGAAAGAAAGTCAAGATGACGCCAGACGGGTTAACAGGGAAGAGAAAGTCAGGCAGCACTTCATTATCCGGTCCTCGTCTTAAACTTCATGGTAGCTGTGCATTATTTAAAAGATGGCGAATGGCGAAGAACGATAATCTACCCTACCCTGTGTACACAGTAATCACAACGTTAGCGAGAAGTTAAACACAGGGGAGAAGAAAAACAGATATAGTATTTTCTTTTTGGTTAAAAGAAGAAAAAAAGCTTTTCTTGATCTTCCTTAAAGTTCTGAAGTCAGCTCCCGTAGCCAACCTCAAGCGCCAGGTAAGTACAGCCCAGACACAAAACGACATAGCAAGTGAAGTTAGCACTAGCAGCGCCACTGGTAAAAGTGGCAGCGGTGGGAATTAGGTAGCCTGGACCACCTGACGCTTGGCCAATTTCCTCGGTTGGTGTCGCTAATGCGATGTTAATGGAGGATGGTGTGTCGTTAACGAGTCGTGGTTACGGAACGACATTGCAATGGCGTAGAAGGTCGCTAAAGGAAGGGAGTTTGCGAAAATGAGGAATTCAATTTATATCCATGAGTTTTCGAGATACGCCAAAGGCCATTAGAGCATAGCCTAAGGCGAAGGTGGTTGAAAGAGGAGTGTTTAGGGTTCCGGTTGGCGGACGTGACGTCAGTGCGGAAGCGACGCAGCACGGTTACCGTCCGCATGAAATATAGTTCTGCCTTGAAGTAGGAGAAGGTGCGACTAAATCAGAAGTCAGTTCTGGTCTCGTAAACCGCACCGACTCCTTGGGTATCCTACGAAAATTCCAGGCCAGGTCTGCTCCACAAGCTCCGTACTGCAGACTCTCAACAAACTCGGTCCTACTCTTAGAGCTCTACTTCCTTTGGCTTTCTCTCTCTCTCTCTCTCTCTCTCTCTCTCTCTCTCTCTCTCTCTCTCTCTCTCTCTCCATTGTTTAAACACCAAGTCCCACTGTCTCTGGGCGCTGTGCTAACTGAAGCATTTCTCCGTTCAAACGCCACGAACTTGAGCGCTACCTTCCCAATAAAATCATTGCCTCAAACTTTTAATTAAGATTTGTTGTCATCTTGCAGCCTCTTGGAAGTCGACTTCCGCCTTACTTCCTTTCTATCTCCCCTCTCACCCTCTGGTTTCATCGCTTAGGGAGAGTAGGATCAAGCGGATCGTGAACTTCCTCTCAGAGAGATTATTGGCGGCGTGAAGAGACAAAGGGAGTCAGAGAAAATGAGATTGCGGAGAAAGGTACCCGTGAGTAGGAGCAATGGGCGGGGTGGGGCAAGAGGTGACAGGCAGGGGCAGTAAAGAAAAGAGAAAGTAAAGAAAGACGAATAGAGACGGAGTATCTCCAGATGTATTCTAACAAAAAAGGGCATCACAACGTGGATGCTGGAAATTCGAAAGGTAACAGAGGAAGGAGGTTCAATTCGGCTAGCGGAGATGTAATTAAATACGGCTGCTAATTAAAACAGCCGGTGAACGTGCAGCGAGCCGTCTCCTCGCCATAAATCATGCCAGAGTTACTCCGTGCAGAGCGTCTCCGCGGTACGGCGCCTGAGCGTTGCCGAATAGAAAAGACGATACGAAAAGGCAAGGGGAGAATTATGATAGAACTAGACGAAGCGAAGACAACGAGATCCACGTGTTCCGGTACGATTATGGATCTTTATCATTAGCACCAAATATGAAGTATAGAGAGCGTGACGTCATGCCGAAGAAAACTGAAAGCCGTCTGGGTAGGAGACGGCTGTGTAGAAGAGTCCAAAATTGTTTAGTGGTAATCGTCAAAGGAATGTTTCATTATCCTAATGAAACTGATGACTCGTCCTCCCACGAGTCTAGTGAGAGGCGCGGCGAGGCTTTAATTAGCTAAATTAAATTACTAAACGAAACACAGGCTATATGCTATGGACGACGGCAAACACTCTCTCTCTCTCTCTCTCTCTCTCTCTCTCTCTCTCTTTCTCTCTCTCTCTTTTATATTACTTATAGATACCCCTCCTCTTTCGAATAATCGGTCAGTACCCCGTCGACGGTGCCGACTAATTTCACAAAAGGTCCCTATCTTCCTTGAACGTGACCTGTTTCTCTCCTTCCCTTTTCTCCTCTCTGCTCCCCTCTCCTGCCATTCTCCCTTTTATTTCTACGACCCTCACTGTACATTCGGTGAGTTCACTCGTCGCTTAACGACCTGGCAACTTGTTTTACTCGCGATCTTGGACGTAACACGTTTACCGTACCACCCCTCGACTGTACTCTCTTATACCCCTCTGCCACTACCCTCTGTCACCGTCTTCCTTCGTAAAGCCGTCGAACGAAGCGCGTGGCTTCACGAACTCACCATATACATATATATATGTGTGTGTGTGTGTGTGTGTATAGTAGTGGAAGCAAGCAACCGGGTAGACAAGCAGGTAGGCAAGTCAGCCAGGAAGGAAGGAAGGAATACGGGGTTCGGGGCTCTTTGGTCTTGGGTCTTGGTTCTCAGGCGGTAACTCGATTTGTCGCCCGTCTTGAGCCAGATGGATCGGAAGTAGACGCCGACGCCGGCCGCATTCCAAGCAGCACCTATTTCCAGTTGCTCTTCCAAGAGACGCCAAGAAACCGGGAGACGGACTGGGTCCGGCAGTCCTACCAGAGAATAGTACGGGAGTGGATGTTGGGATCCCCCTTGTTGGTGAAACCTTCCCTTAGATTAGAGAGAACAAGCAAATCTCCCCTAGGAATACGGTGTTTGGACTGGAATGCGAAATTTGTTGACAATTACCAAAAATGGTGGAATTATTATAACGACTTGTCGTTACTCACTACTCCACCAGGTATACAGCATTATATGTGTATTCTATTTTTTAAATATGGAAAAAAAACAAAGGGGTAAATATGCAAAGAAGGAAAGTGAAGGACAATTTAGATAGGATCTAAAGATCAATTAGATATCGAGGGAACAAGTTGCACGTATATACCTACTCCTCTAGGAAGAATAGATAATCGCGTGCACGTAACACAATAGTTGGGAATAAGGGTAAAAAGGAAGCGAATAAGGGTAAAACGTGGAGAATCGATATTGAACAGACAAACAGCCTTGCTAGGTACCTAGTGTAGAGTAGATTAGAATCTGCAGGTACTTTCACAGCTAGGTAGGGTTAGGTTACATCGCGAGGGTGACTGGGAATCGGGGATGGGAAAGTGTCGGGGTGCCATTAGCGGGGTGTGTTTTGTGCCCGGGTCGCGAAACTACGAGGGCACTGCTTTTGCCTCTATTGTTGCCGCTTTACTCCGCATGCATATTTAACGTCACGTTCCCTGTCCCTATCTATCGCGCTTTAATTTACATGCTTCGATCGTGGTCCAGAGAGTGGCTGGGTGGCTGGTTGGATGGATGACTGGCTCTCTACCATCTAAAACAGTACAGACCCTGTCAGAAAGCCGTTATCGAGCCATTCCCTTGGTATCAAATTTCGCACCGCCCTCCTCCAGCCCCTCACGCCGCTACTTCACTTACGACCAATCAATCTCTACCTCAGCGAATTTCATTAGTCTGAGCCCTAGAAATATCTAATTACTGTAATTACTCGAAAAATTATTCCGTACCATCTGGGCTGCCATACCCCGAATGATAATTGATGTCCCATAATAATATCAGGTACCAGAGATACTAATATTAAATCGAGGATTCTCTCGGTAGGGTGTGTAAGATTTTAATGAGCTTCTCGTACCAAAGTACCCTCTACGAATAAAGGATGATGCGCAGAGCAGCGTCATCTGGTAAATTTTACTATGAGCTTGCGAGTTCTTCCTATACCGGAAGTGGAAAATGTGAAGGGCTGTCATGAAGTAAAGACGAGAAACGGAAAATCAAAGAGCATCACGTGATACCTAAAGCGAAAATCCTGTACCAAAAGGTAAAGGGAAGTTTCTATAGCCTCTGGCAATTTACAGCAGCGCTCGTGGTCGCTGGAACTAACGTTACGTTTCGCGTAAGACTTTAATGCGGATGATTCTCGTAGTTTCGTGGGGGTTCGCTTTGTCCGAGACACGCGCGGAGGGCTTAGTCTCAAAACTGTGGCCGCGAAAGTACAGAGCTCGAGACTCGGCAGAGCAACTGGCTGAGGTTGTTAGATCGGTAGGTATATGAAAGTGAGTGTGAGAGAGAGAGAGAGAGAGATATCGTAGTAGATAAAAATAGAGGTAAAATAGGATAAAGGAAGGCACGATAATACCTGAAAATAAATATAAGAAGCGGTTGTGTAAGAAAGACACGAAGAAAAGGAAGGGGAGGATCGTCCTTGACAATCTTCCACCCATTCCAATCTCGGCATCCATTCGTTACGTTCCTTCCATTGTCATTTATTACAGTTTTTCTGAAAGTCTCGGAGCCACCCATCAACCCACCTACTCACCTACCCTCCTGGCCCTCTTTTCACCCTGAAGGTCCTAAGGGCTTTTTCCAAGATAGGCGCAGACAGAGGGCAAATCAATCGGTCTCCGATCAATCCGCTGTGAATGATTCTGTTTGTTGCGCAAGTATATATACACATATATATATATATATATATATATACACATATAAATACAGCAGAAGATAGACTAACCGTAGAAATTAGATGGAAGCTTCTATGGGATGTATCAACACAAGGACTGTTGCTATGCCGGTTCCAAATGATAATCAAGATTTCCCTAGGATTCCTATAACAATGAAGTCCTGCGAATAATATAGTCTGGTCCTGGCATATGGGATACAGGACGTAGACAGATCCACCATATGAAGGACCTCTCTTCATTTTCCACTGAAAATCAACATTGCGACAGTCGAGGGCTGCACTGACACTGGCGGTCAGCATCCCCATCTCCGTCATCCACCACCCTTCACACCCTCGACATACTCGACGAAATATCCATACGTTATACGTACCATATACACTGTGTATACTATGTTCACCAAGAGTCACTTGACTCCGTGTTAAAGCGCATGTGCCAAACCGCAACACCTTGCATGACAAAATTTTCACTGGAAGCTAAAAGAGTAATTCCTACCAGGGTTAGAAGAGAGAGTATGAGGCAGATATAATAAAAAAAATTTCCAAAGAAATATATAAAAAAGTATAGAAGTGGTCAGCCGGAGGAACTTCGTCCAAAGCCTGTATATCTTCAGAAATTGAATATACCGAGAAAGCGTCGACGGTCAGAGTAACAGAGGGCGGGAGGGGCATGGGAGAAGAAGCGGAGAAAATGAACAAGTGCTAGATAAATAAGTGAAAGGGGCGTAGAGAGCAAGGGAGAGAGAGAAAGAGGAGGAAAAATGCAATCTGTTTCGCAGTCTCGAAGAAAATGCGAAATCATGGTTCGAGAACCCATGCGACGGGCTTCCTTGACCAGGGTACATTGCCGAGGAGTTCTAGCAGTTGGTAGACCAATGTTCGAAAAACCAATATCGCTCCAAGGAATTTATAGCGACTTGGTGTCCGTAATATAACATTTTTAGGAGTGGTTTAACCAGTCGGAGATACGAAGTTGAAGCCCATCGTCTCTCTTGGCTACCTTGACGGAGCTTCGGACCATGGTAAGGATTCATGTGTATACTATAGTCATGGTAAGAAGATTCCAACGCCATTTTACTTAGCAAAAATATATATATATATCTTCTATTTAAATGAAAACCCACCCAGATACATATAATAATCATCACAAACACATAACCTTTAACCCATAACCAATCCAAGGATACAGATGAGGATACCGTATACCGAATCTTCCAATAGCTGAGAGACGTTAGGAATCAAATACCATGGTTACGTAAGCACCATAGACTGTACAGCCGTCTCAAATAAGAGCCAATATTTGCCCGTCTGTTCGTCACGAGGTAATCTTGCTGGTTCCCTGGAATACGCAAGCAGACAGAGTAGACCTAGACCCGAGGTAAAGAGGGTAGACCAGCGAAGAGCAAACCTATTACATTCCAGGAATGTGCATATGGCTCCTCTCAGTCTTAAACCCCCTTCTCCGCCGGAACCCCTTGAACCATTCAGAGTTTAGTTTTTGGAAGAAACCTGACACATTTATCTTGTACCGTATACCTATATATACCATCCGTCAGGATTGGCAAGACGTGACTCTTCCTTAGGACAAAGATAGGTCCGCCATTTTTCTTTTGCGAAAGAAACGATATACATTTTCCTTGATACTCTAGAAAAGATCCGAAGTAGTCCTTCGTCATTCCGTCACTCCGTCTGACGGAGCCTCCTACCGTTTTTCACTGGTTTAACTTCGACGTTTCCGGTACGGTACTACGACGTGTCCCACGTCCGGTCTGCGCGAGGGTTTCGAGGACATTTTTCATCGGGACAAATGGTTCGCGTTTAACGGCTGTCTACTTTGCATTCGCATCGTGAGATTCTTTTGAAAAGAAGTCGAATGCAAGAAGGATTTGGAGGGGGGTTGGTGAAAAGTAATATGTGGATTGTTACAGTCAAGTGAAACAGGAGACGTACGAGTGTTACTTGGGGCCTGTCAGCTGTGAATTGGAAACCATGGATACCAGAAATTCAATGGAACGACCAGTGGCGCCACGGTGGCATTCGAATTTTTAATCAACTATTCATTAGCCGAACGGTCTGCGCGTTTGGTTCGCTAATAGAAGCTCGTCGCATCAAAGCATTGCTAACGAGCTAATTATCGCGGACTCATGCTACCACGTCTAAACCATCCCTTTACCCTTTCAATCGCATTCTGCCTATACTATCAGGTGGCTCGTACTCTCTATTGGTCTTCACCAGACTTTCGACCTTCTAGAAGCTACTGGAACTCTGGCTGAATTTGCTATACTAATGCTGCACGTTTGCTCATGCTGGAGAAAGGAGACGAACGTGATGTTTTACTTTATCTGCTGATAAGAGAAAATCGATAAGAGAGTTGGATGGGTAGGTAGATTTATTTAATGTGTTCTGGAGCTGTGACTCTTGAGAACGTACTAGGATTTTCATAATTTTAATCATTCTTCAGAGAAATTTGATATAAAATTATATGAAATTAACTTTGATAGAATTAAGCTAGAGTTAATGAATTAATTAATGAATATCTTCATCGGACGCACTGGGATACATATCCCAGAGTGGGGGAGGGGGGAGAGGGAGTATATATGAATATGTAAACTTTGTAACATAATTATGTAAAAAGAAGCTTCATTCTTGCGTATACTGTTTTTCTTTTAGTTTCCCTTAACCATATAAGCAAACTTGAGGGTAATATTTCTTACTACACTTCGACGTGAATTTCACCCTGCTAATCTACATTTCCCGTGTACTCTTTTTCCATGTGTAATTTTAATTGAAACACCGAATATAGGTACACGATATATGCACGATGTGAACTTAGGTGTTTATCGATGATTCAAAAGGGATTTATATGCTATATCTATATATTATTGTATACTTATAAACACATTAGTTTTTTCATTTCCAAAAGCGAAGGAATAAATTGGAAAGTAGAAATTCCAAATTTAAATTCAAAAAGGTCGCACGCTGCTATACGTGTTTGCTGTGCTTCAGTTTTTTGTTTTCACGAGAGACTTTTAGCACGAGGGAACATTTGTTAACGGTATAGGAGAGGTGGAAAAATAAAGTGAAGGACCGAAGTAAAGAAAAATAAAGGGAACAGTAGGAAAAGTGAGGGTTCGACCAAGAGAAAGGTATACGCGTTATTACGTCTACGGACTGGAAGTAGGAAGGTGGCAGCCCGGGCAATATGTTCCGAAATTGTTTTACCCCGGCAAAGAAAAGATAAAAATGTTCAACCCCTACCGTCGCGACGCGTCGCGGCGCACTCTGTCCTACCGAGCGTCGTAGAGTAACTTTTGCGGGATGTGATGTGGAAAATTGGATTCAAGTTTGGGGCGAAGTCTACGTAGAGGAATGAAGGGAGAAGGGGAGAATGAGAGGGGAGAGAGAGAGAGAGAGAGAGAGAGAGAGAGAGGACCAAGAGAGAACCAAAGCTACTCTACTCCCTGGAAGAGTGTAAGAACTACTAGGAGTAAAGAAGGGACTGGAAGGGAAGGAGAGAAACAGGAAAAGGAAGTGAAGGAAGAAGAAAGTCGAATAGAGGATTGAGAGGAAGGAGAAAGACATGGTATTCTTATTGTATCTACGTGTCTTACCTACGGGATACTAGTTCTCTCTCTCTCTCTCTCTCTCTCTTTCTCTCTCTTCCTCTCCCATCTATTTCCTATACGTATTCCTCACATATCTCAGTCGCCTCGAGCTGCAGCTCCTCAACGATTTTCGACTCGACGAAGCAACATCCTCGTGGCCGAACGCGAAACTATTCACTCGAGATTCTACAGAGTGGGACCCAGAGTGGGAGTGGTATATCCATAGAGAGAGAGAGAGAGAGAGAGAGAGAGAGAGAGAGAGAGAGAGAAAGAGAGAGAGAGAGAGAGAGAGAGAGAGATGTATTGAGTTGATTAAAAAAAAAATTATACTCACCCGCTCCTATGATTTCAATGGTTCCCAGTTAAATTGAAGTGGTCTCCTAGATGGCGCTGTACAACGTCGTTATCCTGAAAGTACACGGACACCCCAGGCGCCAGGAGTTTCTCAAAATGAAAAGTTAGAGTCTCGGGGTGAAGAGGATGAAGTCGCGGACTTGGAGTTCGAGAGTCCCTTATCGTGGAACGGAGATTTTACTACGTGAGAGAGAGGGAGAGGGGGGAGGGGGAGGGAGAGAGGGAGAGAGAGAGAGAGAGAGAGAGAGAGAGAGAGAGAATAGTTACTCTTTTCTTGGCAATCTGTAACTTTGCCATTCGACGTAACAACTCGCCGGGCTGAAGAGTTCCTTTCTCTTTCTCATCCACTCCTCCTTAGAAGCCATCCAGGTGGTCCATCCACTCATATATCCACTACTCAAACCTTTCCAACCTACTCAACCTGCTCGACCTACTTCATGCGTCCTCAACCCCTTCCACCTCCCACAGCTTTCCTCGCCCCTCGAGGAAAGTAGCAACTTTCGAATAAACAGTTACCCCTTCTGGGCATACGAGTGAGTCGAATAGATCTCGAGGGTCGGAGGATGAAGGACTCCCGACGGTAATGAACGCACCCTCCACCAGGAAAACCATTCCGGCGCCTTCTTCCGGTCTTCCAAACCGCCCTTATAATCTACCCAGGTAACGTTAAAGAGGACCGGCGAGGGATAGGAGTGTGGAAATCCAGAAGAGCCTCAGGGGGTAGGGGCGGATGAGAGAGGGGGGGGGGTGTACGCCATACCTCATATATATATATATATATATATATATGTATATAAGCCATGTTACTCTCTACTTATCACTCTCTACTTCTATCTCTTTCTCACTCACTTTTTTCCCTTCATCCCCTTGCTTCCGACACCCCGTCGAGCGATGACGTGGGCGATCAGTCAGCGATCTTCTCCCAGGAGGTAAAGCACCTGTTGCCCGAACTACGAACACACGCAACCCGCTGACTTCTTGTTTAAGACAGGCCTCAGACTTAGGGTATAAAAAAACAATCTTACATAAAAGCAAATTAATGGATTATATTTTTTTTCTGATATAGATATTTTTTATATTATATTGGTACCAGTCTATTTCAGCATAGCAGTAGTCTCGTTCAGTCTCTGTAGTAAGAATTTACTGTTTTTTATATATATATTGTGTCGAGTATCTAGTCTTATCTGTTGATAACGCTAAAAACGTTGTGCTCTATTAAAATGCAGATAGGCTCGAAATAGTTTCCCTATAATTTTTAACGAAAGAAGCTACGACTGAGAAACTGTGTCCAAGGGGCTTCTCGAAACAAGGGCCTTGGCACCTGTTGCCATCTGGATTTACATTTTAATAGAGGTACCTCATGCTGCCACGACGAGCTAAGTACGACGTCATCTACGGCCAACTAATTAGACGTCGTTCTTATGAAGACGTCGACGTCGCTGTCGCCAATGGCAGATTGGTAAGCCCCAGCGAAAGCGATGTAGTCCGAAGATCAATTCACAAGTATCAAGACGGAGTTCACGCCTGTCCAGGCTGATCGAGATCGGAGTATCAGGGGTTGGCAACCCTGTAACTTGGCTGCGAAGAGGAACCAATAGGATCACCGGAAGAGCAAAGGGAGCGAAGCGCGTTCACGATTCAATCAGTGAAGTTAAAGCGAGCGCGAAATGATGCGGCGCGATCCTCCCGTTCTACCAACCCTACGACCACCCCTACTTCACTCCACCAACCCCTTTTCAACCCTCTAGTATTCAGTCCCAACGGGCGTAACCCTCTTACAGTCTCGTGGGTAAGCGGCGCCAAGGTTATCAACCATACCCTGCCCCCTTCGTCGCAACTCGCACCTTTTGGCGAAATTACAAAAAATCAGATTTCGTCTAACCCTTAACCCTCAACTACCCCAGTTTCCTTCTTGTTTGTGACTGAACCCAAAATGCCAATCAAGATAAGAAAAATACTGGAATTATCGGAAATTTTATATAACTTTATTTTCTCCTGGCAACTTTTATGGGGTTTAAGTGTCAACCCTAACTTTGACTTATTTAAAATTTTTGGGGGTAATTTTTATTTATTTATTATTTTTCTTACGCTTTTGTGTGCTATCTGGTGTTTTGGGGTATAACGTTCTATAATGAGCTGTGTAGGGGTTGTGTTGAGAAATATGATATATTGGCTGTCCGTTACAGAATAGAGAATCATCTACAGGCTGGTACCCCAGAAGGTGCCATTTTATAATGAACCATTCGGAAGTTTCGTCTTGTTTATACCTGTTTATATGAATTTTAATCAATACACTCTCTTTTGATTAATATTTCCAATTATGATTTATATTACGTAACTCAAGGGAATCAAAGTTACCAAGGACGTATGGATCACTTGCAGGGAACGTGATGCTGTAAGATGCAAAGTAAGTGTAGCAACTTCGTTAAAGTTCCTTATAAATTGCTTCTGAGAGACTTTGATATCACTTTGATATTAACTCATATTTATCAATGCTAAAAAAATAAACAAGATCGTTAAATCGAAATATTATACGAGTTCGTTAATTTTTTGGGGGATTTTAATAAATAACTAAAACTTTAACTGGCAAACCGAATATTCTGTTAGATATGATACCCTGGTACCATTCAACTTCCTTTTTGTGTGATATTTTCTAGAAATACAGAAAATGATTAGTCTGACCCACTATACAGCAAATGAACGTTACGTTATAAGTTGAGTTTCTCCTTGAAATGGAATGTATATTTCAACACTGAAAATTCAATGCACGCTATGCCAAGTATCGCGCAACTTGACAAGCTCATTAGAGAAACAAGAGCTTTGCCATGGACATTTCCATTGTTAAACAAATTGAATCGTAACGAATCCCAGTTAATAATTATTAGCTACATAATAGTACTGAGTAATGAAAATTTTATTATACCCTAAAACGCTCTAGAAGCTATCAAGATTTGCACTTGAAAGGATGACGTAGAATAAAGTCAATTATATTTATAATTTTCAAAATTCAATTTTGACTAACATTGCGTGTCACATTTGGTTCGAATGCAACATAATTAAATTTTCTAGTAAATATATGTATCGCTTTTGGTAATATTTATTAGAAATATTTTTATCGCATATTCATTGCAATGTCAATTTTCCCAATATCATACCATATATATATGCATTTCAATGGTAACAGATGTGCCAAACGTAAGTAGACTCCGTATAGCTTTATATTAATATTAACAATTATTATATGAATGCCACGTATAAAAGCATTATTAAAGTATTTCACAAATACGTATATATATATTAAAATACATAATATATATTAAAATAATATGAATGAATAATATTTGAAATTGGTAAAGTATTTTATATCAATTACGTTATTACTCAATTTCAATAAAAAATTAATTGAAGAGCATTTAATTCAAGGTGGCTACCTGGTGATACACAGAAATGTCCAATATGCGAAATAGCACTATTAATTATACTATGTGGCTCATATAGTATCAATGACAAATGTTGGATTTCAAATGTATTTGAAGGATTGACATAGCAAGATATAATCAATTTCATTTTCAAATATATCCTGCACGTGAGATAAGATGTCAAGGAGCATATAGCGTGACTAACAGCATAAGGTCGTATGCTTAAAGAAAATCCTGTTTATAAGCCCCTTTGTTTTCAGTCACGCGATATATTTATTTTTGTAATACCCCATTGCGTGAATAAGCATTACGCGCTTGTCGTAATCACGCGCGAATATATATAATATATAATATTACACGAAAGCATGAATGAGAATTAAAAATCAAATAATTAGGAAACTATGTCAATATAATCAGTTCTGTGTTACGTACAATTCAAAATACACAATGACATAATGAATCTCTCATTAATTGCGAATAACGGCTGGCTTCACAAACACAGATGTGGTTGGGTAGCATTGTGCTACTTTATTAGAATTCCCACTAGTAATTCGTACGCGAGTACCTTCCTTTAGTTTCACGTGAAAATTGGTCGGACCAACAAGATAACATTGGGTTTTCAGGTGACGGAGAAAGTCCTCTATGAGAACAATGGATAATAACATTTGCAAGAGAATCCTTTAGAATTTTTGCAAAAGCCATTCGGTGCATTAAACGAATGAAATTTATTCGCAAATGATTTGTAACGTGTGGCAATATCGTCTGAAGTACTTTTTTTTTGCACTTTGTTACGTGGTAAGTATCGATACTGAGTATAGGGAAACTAGTGAGGTTATGTAACGCGTAAGATAATGTAATACGATAAGAGAAAATAAAATGTGGTTAGTCGAGTAATATTGTATTACGTTAACTACGTGGAATTTAATGCTAAGCATACTGTGATATTTTTTGAATTTTCCCGCTCTTACGGATCAGCACTGGTTCACACTGTAATGGGCGTTGAAACCACGCTTAACGTTTAAATTGCGGTCATTCAACTAACTTCAGATACTTTCCGCGATGCGGTGGATGTGGAATTAGCAGAATTTCGAGGATTGTTCTCTTAAGCTCATTTAGTGGCAAATGCGTGGGTAGCGCTTTTGTGTGTAATGGAGGTTATAGCAGTGATAGTCAATGTGTTCAGGAATTTCGATTTTCGGATTTTCGGATTTGGGTCGTGAATTACTGCGATTTCACTATTCGTTGGCTATCCGATGCTCGTTTCTTGTTATATTTTTCCATTAGTTGGATTAATCAATTATATTTTGCTTCTCGTTGATAAACTCGAAGCTCAACAATTTCATATAATTATTTTCTTATCGGTTACACGATACGACTTGGGAAATATATCCCAGTAACAACGTAAATAACAAAAATATATTTCTTTCGAACAAAGTGAAACTCTGGTTAAGTAAAGTTCCATAGACGCCTGATGCTTTCCATAGATAAAAAGGTTATGATAATCAGCTTAAAGTACCTGAGATTAGCTGCATGAAGTCTATATATTTTATTGCGTTACATGATCATTTTTATAGAAAGTTTTAATCTTAAGGACAATCTTCCACTATTTTCTGATCATTTCCACTTCGATCATTTTAAAATATAGAACACAAGATAATCCGGTAAAACGCATTGATCTTCAAACGGGCTTCAAGAACTAAACGAATCTTATCCAATACAGTGATTATTGGTTTTGTGATCTTTTATTTACAAGGCTAGTCGCTTCGTAAAAACTGACCCTCGTGGAGACGTCGGTTTCAATATAACGGTACGCTCAGCATGTAATAACGGCGGCAACAAAAATAAAAATAAGTATTCTGGATTCGAAGAATCAGAATGAAAATAAAAAACCACTGAACATAGTGTCTGAAGAAAAATTGGATGCTACATCCAACAAGATGGCTACATTTAATCTGGTAATGCCTGACGCCCTTTGACTTTTTCAATTCAACTGAGAAATGATCAGCGTCGCTGCGTATGCTGCGTCAGTCTAACGTTCCTTTTGGTCTTAGCTCTTCATATATTCCGAGGTATCCATAGAGGTTTCCTAGTACAGTCAGATGCGAAGTCAAAGGCTGTGCCGGATGCATGGCCACATGGGAAATATCCACTAATGCCCTTAAAGATGGTTTGGTCCTTTTAGCACGGACAGAACACTCGGACCCTAGCAACCTAGCACAGTGCTGCGAAACCTCTCGACTTCAGGAGTATCCCAGACGGTGTGTATATACGTATACAAAAATAACAAAGAGCAAGGAACACAGTGATCTTAGATTTTGTTACCCCATTCCTTTGCCCAACCCAGCACAGTCATCATCAGTGGCAAAAGTTTTGAGGCTTCGATTACAATCCGTTAGTTCTTTTTTTTGGCAGCACTGCTGCCATTTGATTTTTTAGATTTAGCTGCCTTGGAATTGCCAAAGGCGGCGGAAACCGCCATCTTCGTTAGACGTATAACGATGTATATCGAAACCAGGATTACTGATATCAGGAAGACGTAAACATCCACCAGGTGGTATTGATACCAAGGAAGATCCACAGCCGGGCTCCTTATGAAGGGCAGTCCGTTACCTCTTGCTATATACTCGGTCCACCAGACAGCCGTGTCCAAGGGACTTGCAGGTCGATCCTTGTAAGCCTTCGCCAGGACTCGAGCATTCTCCAAGTATCTGCAATGCATAATGACAATACGTCCAACTCAATATCTCTAAGAAGGATGATTATCCCCGACGGAAATTTAATCTATAAAATTGTTATTCCGACAAAAGAAATGGTATCGCTCCATAAATTGAATTGACTTGGTAGATGCATGAGGGTGCGGCCTGCCGAGGGGAGAGGGGAAATCGCACGTGTACATATCCAGTAGCCACCAGTCACCCGTCAACCCGAAGCACACAATTTACCAATCGCCGCTCTCCATTATTCGTGTTTACAGCTGTAGCCCGCGAATCAACCTGGCGCCATTATTTGCTCCGACAAATTCAGCTGCAGCCTGCAGCGGTTTTGAATTAACCATCAATTTTAAGCGGCTCGCCGATAGACACGACTCTGTACTATATTTTATGAAAAATATACATAGATATTTATATATATCTACATAGTTCAAATGAATACATATATATATGCAAATCTATATAAATTGCGAAGTAAATCCAATCCATAGAGAAGTATTTCATCAGATGTCTTAAAAATGTTGCCTTTTTCTGGTTTTACAATTCTGCGTGATTTACACAACTAGTTCTTACAACATGTTGCACAACAACTTTTTAGAAACCTAATGTAAGCTATCTTTATCTAAGCTATCACCGAGGAGACTTGACAAAGATATCATTACTTTGCAACATCGACCTTATCTGCGACCTCAAAAACTTACTTTGCTGCTTATCCCATTTTACGAATTATTGCGTAACCATCAAAGAGACCCTAAGCCACAGTCCCAAAATCCTCTAAGATAGTAAGATTCCCATGTAATAAGATTCCCCTACCCCTGCGCCATAGGTTAGCCAAAGCCACAAAGGACAACGTGCTAAAGGCGACAGTGTAAGAGCCAAGGTCCAAGAGTTACATTGTAAATACGACGTCGTAACCGCGACAGCATTTCCACGCGAAAGAACCAAAGGGAAACGCCGTCGTTGAATCCATTTCCAAGGAGATCTCTAGCTGGAGCTCCGATCCAATTAGATTTTTAATAAAAGTTTAGCCATCCCAAGCCGCGAGTCACGTCCAACTCGCGTCCCAACGGGTTCCGAAAAAATTAACTCTGGGACGTGCGCGCACAACTTTTTCCGTTTCCTTGACACCCGTTTAACCGACGGTTGCCGCCGCGACGCCCACCGTCGACACTATACCAATCCAACCTCTCACCCACCTCCCATTCTTTCCCACCGTTGGTAAACTTCCACCAACTTGAACCCCTAACCACCCTCCTGGACTCTTTTTTCTCGTTTCCCCTCTCTCAAGTTTCACCCAGCATCCCTTTACTTCCGGTTATTTTTTCACAGGACATGGGTTTCCCCGTATCCTATCACGTGGTATGAATCAGCGAAGACACAGAGACGCCAAGAGTCTACTTCCTCCATGGTCAGGATCCACGCACTCCTTCCCACCTCACCCAGTGCTAAGCGTCTCTGTATCGCATCAAGGAGGTGGAGCTCTTGGCAACGATTGCCGATGCATAAAGATGTCCCAAGAAACAGAGGCTGCCGTGTTCGCGACACCGAATCTAAATTATCACACACGAGATAACAGATCTTCTCGTTGCCATAGGTCTCCGCTTACAATTCCGTGCTCCGACCATTTCCTTTTTCTTGCATTCGACAATCCATCCTATCCTTATTCCGTTCTCCGAGATCTGGTCTGTACGGTGCGCAAAGGCTTCCAAGGAAAATTCAATCGTTTCCCAACGATATAATACGTCTCGGTGTAACTCGATAAGTCTTCGACTAACGGGAACGACGTGAGAGCGATTGAAACGGGGATGAGAGGACGAGAGAGGCGAAGAGAAACGTGAGAGACGAAAGGTGTGTATCACCGGGTATCTCCTGAGGTAGCAATTCAGTCAGCCTCTCTCTCTCTCTTTCTCGCACCTAAGACGAATCTCTTGGTCCATTGCCATCCGCACTAAAATCACCTACGTAAGGGAAAAGTCATATTGGAAAGCAGCCTTAAAACCAATCCTTTGAAAATCGAGCCTCTTTAAGCATTCATATACTAACCCCAGGACCACTTTCATTTCCCATTTTAATTCGAATCAACGGAACGACGCCTGGCGTCCTTGATACCTCATTTGGAGTTTCTGCATTCTTTATCTAAATCGTATCGAAACTACTACCCCTCCAGCCCCTTTCTCCTCGGTTTAACAATAATCGCAGCGTTTCCCTCTGCTCCCGTTAATATCGTAGGGTTCTTTATATATATATATATATATATATATATATATATATATATATATATGTATACCCAACAGGAAGTCCCGAAGCTCCTACACTGACTGCATTTAAATATAGGTAGTCATCTTCGTGGCAGGAATAAACGCGAGGGTTTCGAGGGAGGAATAAAGCGATTCAGAGGGTGAGAATCGTGCGGGAGGATGTGAAGAGGGAGACACAGGTGCGTGAATTTACGGGGTGCAAAATCGCGACGACTCCCCACCACCCTGAGGGCACAAGGAGCACGGGGGTAGCCAGAACGAGCAGGATAGGGAAATACGAGCCAGAGCACATTTCGACTCTCAGATAAATTGGAGGAAAACGTCGCGAGAAGGTTGGTTCCGGGGGGAGCGCGGAGGGGGGGGGGGGTTCGATGTGGGGTGTGGGGAACCAGCGGAAAGGGGCGGCGAACAACAGAGCGATAAAGAAGTCTGTCAGGTAACTGGGTGATGCTGAAGCTGCTGGTAGTGGTGGTGACGATAGTCACGAACGTGTCCCGGACTTGTTACAGTATTGGTAACTGCTTCCAACTCAATATCTATATATACCGTAATACAGACTCAGTCCCACATATGTATATAACGGTGAGTATAGTAGGGGGAGGGGGGGGGGGAGAATGGGTGGAGGCTACATGTGGTGCCCTGAACTACGTTATTCTTCAGCCGTAACCGAAACCCAGAACCACCCCCTTAACAAACTGCGGAAACTTTCAATGGCTCCAGCACTCGCAAGATCCCACCTGTCGGTAGGCGCCGCGACGCTGTGACAGAACGTAAATCTGTTAATTCCAGGAAGAAAAGACAAAAGCGAAGACAAGAGCATAATGGAGAAAACAAGAGTATAAATTCACCTGAACGAATCCACGGACTTTTCTCAATTTACGTGTGTGTATGATACAACGTAGCGTAATGGTGCATCGTAAGGGTTCCTGGAATTATGCAGATATGCAGGGATGCACGTATGGCTTGTTCGGATGGTGAAGCGGGGTAGAGGGTTACTTGAATAATGCAGCCTTTAATTTCAGCCACCGTAGTTGCCCACGTGGTTTCCTCGCTATGGGCCGTCACGGTTGATTCGCCATGAAACTTTTAGACCGACTCGTGAAATTTCCCAGGTGGGCAAATGGTGGGCACCCACGAAACCAAACCTAGCCAAACCTGTCCGAACATAATCGACTGGCTCCTAATGGTAGATTGAACGAGATCGCAGAATATTTTGGTACATTATTAATAATTATAACTTTTAATACCTGGTGTCATTGAAGATCTTGTCCAGAGCTTCACGGAGGGTCTTCTCATTCAGATTTTCATACTCGACGATTTCCGCTACTCCTCTTGACTTTGCTTGTGCTGCATTGTAGAACTGATCACCATACATAGGTACTAGCAGCATGGGTACTCCGGCGTTGACACCTTCAGAGAGTCCAAGAAGACCTCCATGTGCTAAGTAACATTTGACGTTTGGATGACCTGAAAGAAATCACGGTTTTTTAGTCCACCTGCTCTACTTTACTTCTAATGCTGGACTGTGCACGCGGCAAGTACGTGTTTGATGTGTTCCCAAAGCTCTGAGCCGCTCGTTCGAGTACGGTCACGAAGCGAGATAATAAAATTAAAGCGATCGATTCCAGCCTCTGGCCAGGTTCCTGGATCCTAGCTGAACTCTCGGTGCAGGATGAGTACCGAACTGGATGGGTAGATTGCTGATCAGGTATTACAGCGTAACATAAGTACATGTTAGTCAGTCAATAGTAAAGTTGAAGTTTAATACTCAGCGTTGAGCCGTATGTGTTTGGAATTTAAAAAAAACGGAGAAAAAATGTTTAAATTGTAAAGATTTTATACATGGACCGATATAAGTACTGCATTAATTGTTATGCAAGGGCCTCGTGTTTAGGTAGAATAGATTTTTCTTAATTTTAATATTTTAAATTTTTATTTGCATTTTATTCACATTCTTCTTCGTATTATTTACGGTTGGACTCCCTTTTACTGATATAACCACTAATGGTTGCCTGGCTTTTCTCTCCCTCCTCCTTCTTATACTGTTGTTCCCATTTACGGGAAGGTCTTCATTGCTAAAAGGTTTAAGGATGATTTATGTTGTCCCTGACTCGTTAGCGAGTTGCCTAATTAAAGTTGTTTCGCGCCGGCAAGCCCAGATGCAAAACTGCTTACGCGAGGGGGTTGCTGAAATGTTTGCCCCCCTCTTGACTTTCCTCTATCTCGCATTTCCCGTCGACTTTTCCAGGATCTTAACTAAACCCTAATGCGACTAGGCATTCCTGATACGCAGAATTTTCCAAGAACTTTACTAATTAAGTCAAACACTCGGTAGAACATATTATCGTGACTCTTAAAATGTATTTTGATAACTGATAACTGTTTCTTAACCCATTCAGACCGCATCGATCATCGAAGACCAACAGTCAACTTTTCGTTCAGGCTGCCGTCGGCCAATGGTGACCAATTGGTCGTATAGCGTGAACGGAAAGACAAAGTCACCTCAGCACTTCACGTGTTAATCTAATCGATAATCAACCCATTTCTTTATCTATTTTTTGTGTACTATATTTTTAATCATTTGATAAAGCCTCATGGACATTAAAAGAAGTTGTATAAAAAAATCCCAGACGCTGTCGAAGCTTTCAAGATACATTATAGACCTTGATAAAAAAAATTGCGTAAAGAATTTTTCAGTGATAATATGTATATCTCAAGAAATTTTTTTTTGTCATGGAAACAAAAGCCACGTGACTTCAATTTCACTTAATAGGTTATGTCGCGTCAGCAAGTTGAAGGAATTGATTAAAATCATATTAGACGAAAGTGAATCGACGTGTGTTCCAACAGATACAAGTTCCTGACAGAGGGTCTACGTAATTGTATGAGGAACGGCATGACTAACGCAATTACCCTGATGAAGCCAGAAGAGAAGAGAAAGATAGAAAAGGATACACACGAAATATAGCAGAGTAGCAGACTACTTTATAAATTAAAAGTAGATGACTGTATGTACGCTAACGTTACATATAAAGCATTATAAAATGTGAAATATTCCTAAATGATCGAATTTTATATAATTATAAAACCGTTAATTCAGTTCCAAACAAGAAGAGATAGCGAAAGAGATTCGAATGGCGGGAAAAGTGGAGTACTTCGAATGTTAATGGAAGTTATAGGCTAGAAGGTAAAGAGAAAAGAGAAAGAAATTAAAGTGAGAAGGCTAAGAGCATGATAAACATACACTTGAAACAGTAGGGGGGAAAGAGAGAGAGAGAGAGAGAGAGGGGGGGAGAGGGAGAGGGAGAGAGAGAGAGGGAGAGAGAGAGAGGGGGGAGAGAGAGAGAGAGACAGAAATAAATGATATTCCAATTACGAAGAAGAGTTGGAAGGACTTTGGCAAGATGGCAGCTCGTAGCGTAAGCTTCCTGCTTGATGGCTGAAGTCTAAAGGGTGAACATGAGGAAGGTTTAAGGTATAAGGTTTAAGGGTAAAGTTTGACGTGCCCCAGGACCTAGGGTTGGCAACCACCTCTTGGAGCAACGTCAAGCGGTAAACCGCGGTGTCATCCCCGAGTGTCATTACGGTAATTGCCTTCTACCTTCCGCCATTAGTATCCGCCCACATCGTTTTACGTACGTCAAAATTTCCATAATAACACGTCCCTCTTATTTTGCTGGTATTCGAATCGTAGACTATATTAACGCCCTTGGCGCTGTAGTTATTCGTGCCCAAAGAAATTTAAGGTTAGAATACCCTCGTGCCGTTAAACGATTTTCTCACTTTTTCAAAAACCCCATTTCTACCAATTCCAGGCAAAAATCCGGCACTGCGGATACCACAAGCAGTGATACGATAGTTGCTGACTCATATATTGACGCACAATATACGTTTTGTACTGCATAATCAAATTAGTCATTTGTAAACATTAGCGTGATAAAGCATATTTACATACGGTAAACAGTCACTGCTCCTAAGATATTTAAGTGACTGGCCGTTATGAATTGAGCTGATTGTGAGTTGTATATGAGACGTTTGAGTATGCTAATTTAAGATTATAGCATGAGTAACTGCATATGTGCAATGTTACATGTTTATTGGTTAGTACTTACCTAATATGTCCGCCTGAGGCAGCCATTTCTTAGTCATTAAATTCTTAGGTTTGCCAGGAAGCTCGTCAGCTTCCCATTTCCAAATGACTCGTCTTGGTATACTGCTAATGACTTTAATGATATCGTTGAGTTTCTCTTGAGGTAAACTGGATGCTTTTACCATAGATCCCCAACTGAAGAAAAGCACGCCCTCTGTGCCTTCGTCCAGGAACTTTTTGATATCAGTTGGTAATGGTTTCGGCGTGCCAATATGGATTCCACCAATTTCAATGGTAGTTGGCACTTGAGGTAGCGCACCGTGAACAGAGTAATGAGTATTTACTAAGATTGCTGATATATTTTTTCCTATTTCCGAAACGGATGGTACTTCTGGTCCGAAAACTCCTCTTACTTTCGCATCCGTTGACCACGTGAATATTGTGTCAAACATTATCTTTTCCAATCCCAAATAAACAGTGTTCATCAAACGTTCATAGAAAGTCATATGCGACGAATACCCATGAAAGGTAGTAGAAATATAACTAGGATTATCAGGATTCCCTATACGGGGATTAATCCAGGGTAAAATTTGATGGGATGACAAGCCTATAAACGGTGCTTGAAATTTATGTACAAAACCTAAAAAGCAGTCGTTATTAAAAACTTCAGTTAAAATGACATCAAATTTTTCATTAGAATTTATCAGCTTCTGCGTATTAGGATGCTTCAAATTTTTTTCACAACCAGTTGAACCCCATTGATGTAATGTAAAAAGTTCAAGCAATATGCTCGCAGCGTGGGCCTTCGCGATCTTCAAATCCACGATATTAACGGCGATTTGACTTTCGTTGCTCCTGAGACTTAAGTCCTTGTAATTTTGCAATCTTGTTTTGCGTGGAAAATGTGACAGTACCGTGAGATCGTGACCCCGTATTGCAAGTTCTTCGAGAAGAGGCTCGAAGACAGCAAAATGGCTTTTTCCCATATGACCCAAGACACCCAGAATCTTAAGTTTCTTGTCAGGTAATGGAATGCTCGCATCACCAATTCCTAGGAGACACACTAGCACCATGTAAACATATGTTTTTAGAATTGTCATTTTTCCTTCCCAGTCTTTTCTTAACTCTCTTAGGTTACTTTTACACAACGCACTACTAGTGCCTAACGTATTGACCTACAAACTGTCTACCAAATGCACTATTTTGAGCACTAGCAAAAGCTAGACACGCAATCGTCTTTACGTCTCGATACAGACTGAACCAAAATATTAGCACGCTCGAGCTTTTGTATCTTCACTCGGTTAGATATCGTTACACAGACATACTATCTGTCTACGAATTATATAAGCCATTAATCGTTCCACTTGTCCACTAAGTGGAGCTTAGAATATTTCTAGCGACTGGCGATAGATCCAACGTTGGGTCATGTCATCTAATGACGTATATAAACTTGAAAGGAAAATAGGATATTATCACTGCGACCCTCATTAAATATGAAACAATGCATTTTTAATTTTTTGTCAATTCATTTTGTAATTACGAATTTACGCAAAATTACGTATTGCAGGATGATAACAAGAATAACAGATTTCTAGTAAAACGTGAAATGACACACTTTGTATCAATTTGAATGTAATTGGATTCCCGCTCTCCCTCACCTGGTGTACCCTTCCTACTCTCACGGAATAGTGTTTCATTCTAGCTATGGCGGAGCCACGAGTCAAATGTCAGATTCAGCTGACTCTCTTACACTGGAAACCTTCCTTCCTTTCTTTCCTTGTGGCTGCCTCCACCAATGAGGAGATATGTCATACACTGGAAGCTATAGAGACGATAATGGCCTCAAAATATATCTTAATCGTAGATAAACTTCGCTCTCCTATAGTATATACATTATGATTACTCTATGTATTCGAGTGCACATAGTACGTTATGGTCTGTTTTAAAATTCATGAGAAATGAAGACGTTGCAAATGGTCTAAAAATGATTCACTGATTGAGGAAAGTCTACGTGTGATGGTATAAGGTGGTAGGAAATATCTATCAGGGAGACACGTCAGTAAATAAAGTCAATGAGCGATCAAACGAGAGTAGGGAAAAAATGGATATCGCTAGAAATAGTAATAGGAACGAGAGTAGAAATAATGGTCAGAAAAACGAAGCATCAAGGTTTCGTTGAAGTTCCCTCTGGTGTCTTCCTTCGAAAAATGAGATGACGCATTTTTGCGAGTTCGCCCGTGGTCGAGATCCGCTATCTCGCAACTTTTTTACTCGACAGTTCCCTCATAAAAGTTAATAAGCCGGGGTTTGTTGATCCTGGGGAAATTGCGGGTGCCCGCCTCGCGACATTTTATGTCCCGGTTCTACTTTGCGCTGCGGACAGGGGTCCCCTACCCTTCTTTGTAAAGCCTTCAGCTTTCCACCTTTATTCTACCAGCAGTAAGAGAAACCTTTTGTCCAAGAAAAATTGTTCTCGTTTACTTTATAAGGCTCATACTTACACACTCGTGACGATATTTCTGAAATTGAAAATCGTATGGTTCCTTTATTACATTCGATCGCATCCAAGGTTACGCGTTATTCTCATTGCCGTGACTGACTTCAAGCAAATATTTAGTCTAGCAATTAATTCCTTGCTGCTCGCGGACCTAACAGCTGCAATGTGACAACAGGCTCAACAAACTTCAAATATCGATTTTTCGTGTATTCTATCATCACGTGGACGGCTTCGAAAGAATAGTTATTTTGACCACAAAACTTCAGCTGATTTAAAGATTTCTGACCACATCCCGATTCCTGTCGTATTTGGTCTTTCAATCGGTATTTATATTATAAAGAATATTAGAAATAAGCATTGACAAGTTGGCTGAATATAAAATGACAGCAATTAAAGACGCCTTTTTTCTGTCAACTATGCCGTTTGAAACTGTATAGTATATTGGATGACTGTGCAGAAATTCAAATTATTCGTTAAAATAATTATTTTAAAAAATCACGAAAATAACGTTATGAAATATTTCTTCACTTCTGGCGTTATCGCGCTGAATATGCCAGTAATATTTTTATGTGGCACAACTGACTTTTTATCTTTAAGTTTTGGATATTTTGTCGAGACGCGTTCTAACAAGAATCCACAATATCACTCTACGTTATATAATAAGTTCCAACGTGCACGTACTTTACCGCCCACTTTTTTTTAGGCCCGCAACATTTTTGCATAATAGATGCACGCTTTCGCACACAATGTCAGCCATTTCGCTTCCGCAGACACAATGTTTGCTCTCGACTGTTTCAGCCAGATTCTATGTTCCATGGGGGGGGGGGGGGGTAAAAGGAATTTAGCATTATGAATTGCATCATGTGTTTCCATAGTCATAGCGTCAGATAACAAGATTACATGTAAATTTGGTGAGTATTACGGTTCCCCTTCACACGTCATATGGTAGGGAAACTCTGTTCAGATTTTCGGAAGGAAAAATGAGGGTTGTCTAAAAAAAGGTATCTTTTTAAATGGTGTGTGAAAATCCTGTGCTACTCTGTGTACATTGGTTGCCCTTAACTTCATATGAATGAGATGTATATGTATATCTATACGAGTATACCACGCACCCTTTGGTACCTATAGGTAACTGTTGGAGTCGGAGGGATGTCCAGAGGGAAAACGGAAGGCGAGGAGACATACGACTCCCGTGGGAAATTTAGGCACGATCTCCATGTATCATCCATCCTTGTGTAAGTACGTAGCCAACCAACGTAACCACCCTGTGCAGCTTTTCACTGTGCGAGAATACTTGCAAATTGTAGAACGAGTTTTCTTACTCGATATTCCAATGTGGTCTAAATTTTGTTTTCTTTGTATATGAGAGCCAATGTTAAATTCGTGATATAGTACTTCCCTGTACATCGTAATGAACTTAGGGGAATCACCTCATGGGGGATATACACGTATTCTTCTTTCTTTAGAATCCAGGAACATTGTGTGTAGTTTAATGGAAATAGATTGCGAAATGAAATTCGCATTATTACTTTATCCAATAGCGAGAATTGAATGACTGACGCCATCTGACAATTCCCTGTGAAAACAATACAGCGAGCATAAGACATTCTGGTATATATGTATACTGTTTCACAGTGGCCTTGGTCTTATATAAAACGTAAAGAAAGATACGGAATATTTCCAGGAAGCAGAAAGATTGCGCGCGGCACACTTGGGACGGTTATAAAATCGATGCCCCGGATTTGCTCTGGCTTGTAATTGAATCAAATTAATCACTCGCCGTTTTCCCGCTGCACCCCTGTACGAACCGCCCGGATCCTATCTCCAATTAATGGCAGCGGAAGCTCCACGTTTCATCGGAACTTTATAAAACGAATCCAATTACGTAGAGCCGTTTGTCAAAGGCTCAGAAGCTGCGGAAAGCCGCGTTGTGTCTCTTGAAAGCGTTTTGTGACCAGAGACTTTTGAGTAACAGGACATGAACGATTCGTAGAATAGATGAAAACTGATGAAAGTTTCTTTATCTTTATCGCGTAAATTCTCTTGTCAGTCGATAAAACAAAAGCTTTGGAATATAATGAAAAACGTTACTCATCCATTACGTTAGTTTTCTATGGGTGCGGTACTCGCAATTCTATTTTCCTAGAGTTTCCTCTCAATTTTTCAAGTGACGTCAAGAAATCTGCCACACTGGTGCCAAGTAGTTTACAGAAAAGGATTCCGCATGTGTTGCTGAGATTGAAGCTGGGGAAGGAAAGAGACTTTCTTACTCCCAAGGTGATTCATTGGAATGGGTATTGCACAGTAATGCATTGCATTACTTTACCAGTACATTACAATAGATTTCATACTTACAGGTACGCTATCACGTACGAAATACTCGTATTTGCTTATCGATCTTTGAATTGATCGATTGATCTCTTGTATTATTAATTAAATTTTTGTGTACCTACATGATTAGTTCTCGACGTTCTTTAACGATTATCCAAACACCTGGGATAGCTACTCATGCAGTGATTGATTGGAATAGTAAATATCCGAAAAAAATGTAAAGTTCATTACGAAAAATCGGTACCAAGAGTAGCTTCCCCACGAATAGATTTCATTGGACATTACGCTCTAGAATTTTAAGGACGATACGAAATTCTGGCAGATAATGCTCTGTATTCGGTGGAAGATGGCGTCACATTTGAGTGACGTCGATTAAAATGCTCAGAGTAATCTGCCAATTTCTTCAACTATAATAGTTTCGGCTTGTCCACGTATTGCTTTCCATGATGAATGATGGTTGCAAATGTGCCAGCTACCATGCCACCCCAAAATAACATGTATAGTAATACTTCGGTGGAGTATCTAGAGGGTAGAATTACGTGGGCTACTAGCATTGATGACGCAATTAGTAGAACTAGAGGGAAGGTTGCGTAACGCCAGTTGCGTTCAGTTTCTAATGGACACTTGTGAGTCAGACATTCTCCATGTTGGATGATATATCTACCCAGGAAGAGCTCCAGAGCATCCTGATAGGAAGTCAATTATTATTATAGGACCATCAATTCTTCGGATAGACATTTAATATCTTTGTAAAATTCCTCACCTGTCTGTAACCATCCGCGAAATTATTTTTATAATATCTTGTCAATGAATTTATTCCGTCCTTCATGGCGCCCAGCTTGGTTCGCTTTCCTGTTCTTGTGAAGTCTGTCTTCAAGGCGCCAGTACCGGAATATTGCACGCTTATCACATCCGCGTTATCAGCCCAGACCTGAAGATGTAATTTGAATGTTGGATACAATAATAATAAGTCGACAGTTTTAAAAGGTTCTTGCTTCACCTGTTTAAAGACATACTCCAGAGAGGGATGCTCTTCGACCTTCCGCAAGACTCCAAGTCGATTAAGAGCATCACTTAGTGCTCTTTTAGCTAACATACTTTGAACGACATTTGTACGATCAAGACAGTCGATACAATTTGTCCGGAAAACACCATCTTGAGCTGACAATAGAGCTCCGTCTCGTGACAGAAGAAAGTAACCCATTTGTTCCTGATCGTGAGCCAATCTATCCATCAGGACGTTTAGACGATCCCAACGCATTTTACGGCACTCTGCGTGAAAGTCAAATGACTCGTATCTGACATTTTGATTTCCTATTCGATACACCATGTCGCGATAAGCCTTTTCTAGAACATCTTCAGGCCCACTGTGATCGATCTGGAACAATCGAGTAAGTGTATAATATGTCAGATTGAAATCTTCGGTAATTGAAAATACCTACCAGGTTCACTAGAATCTGCTTCCCGTAATGGAAGATTTGTGCGTCAAAATGACGTGCGCATGCTGTTTGATGATCTTCGTGCGGACTTAATTGAGGCTTTGGTTTATACTTTAGATTTGGAGCTTGCTGCCAGAACAAAGGAATTGAGCCTCTGGTCTGCACAAAGGAACTCCGGTCGCCATCTACCTCGACAAGCTGTTCCGTCTCTACGTAATTTGACACGTTACCGTTTGAGTCTATTCCTCGTGAAAATAGTCTCGTGCCTGCACGATGCACACTACGTCTTGAAACAACACCCCAGTTGAAAGCTACACCATTGATTACCGCAGTTTTCAATGATACGACTATGATTTCTTGTTAAGGAACATAGTTTCTTTTAGGTAGGTACCATCATGGAAGAGGATATAGGGCACAAGATTCTTTCATAAGGGATGAAGTAATGCTTAAAGGATACAGCCGTGTATAATCGGCAGGCAGAACTTATATTGTTCAGATCGCGCTGTTAATTCTTGCAGGAGATAGGCATTCCAGACAAATCGTGGATCTGCCCGATCATGTAATGGCATCTAAATATTTAACATATTCTGAATTAGTTTTGAAAAGTGTAGAATAGCATATAGAAATTATTATTCATCAATAAACCTGCAAAAACTCTGGAGTCGTATTATGAAGTCGTTGCATCGTATGACTCAGATCATATGTATAACTGAAGTAGAAGTACGGAGTGTTCAGTACAGTTTTAATCATTTCCAAATAGGTAGTATTATTTTCAATTTGTTTTTCACTCAAGTGGACAAAGGACCTTGCATAAGGTATTATATCGGTTGAAACTATTCTGTATATTCTTTCCCCAGCTATTGTCCCTACACTCTCTGCGTCTGTAATTACTATTAAGTACTGACATGCCAACAGGCGTATAGTACCAACGATACCCCATATTTTACGTCTACTTGCAGTCTGTGGTATTTGACTGGCAGTACCGGCTGAAAAACAATAATACTTTTCATTACAATGGCTTATGATGCCAATAAGCATATTTTGCAAACTATCATTACCTTGGGTATAAATTTGCTGACTAGCTCTATCGACTACCAATAAAACTTTGGTATCCACAGGCTCGATATAGAATTTCTCCGGTGTTATATACCTGCAATAATTACGCTGTTATTACAGTAATGATGTAATAGATATAGATAGAAAGAAACGTCATAATGATAGAACATTAATTAATATACTTACAGATGCAGGTCCTCATAAACGTCAGCTTTCCACATTGCCATATTATAGATGATTCTTTCTATGATCTATTACTCTAGCTCTTATTCGGAATATTATTAGATGACGCGATAGTAAAATTGAATTGGCTACACATTCATTGACGCTAAGACAAGCCGTCACAAATTTCCTTTAAAGAGAATCACGCTAAAATACACTAAAAGGAAACTGAATCAGACAATCCGTCGTTCTAATCTAGACACTCGCAGGTTGCGTGTTGACTTTTTTATTCATGGATTCGTATGATGTCGCCACCTGTCATTTCCTATTGGTCTAGTGGTGGCAAAAACTTTTACTGCGCTGGAAGCGCTCTCTGGTCGACCATCAACAAAAATGAAACTGAATGGAACTACGAAATTGGATCCTTGAAGAAAGTTATTAAAGCAACGTATAAGAATCAAAAAGGCTGAAGCTCTGTTTTGATAGATAATGAGGTCTACATGAACCAATCATCCAGGATAATGGCTAGTGGACGTTCCAAGATCAAGAAAGTGGTAAGATATTGTTTGATAAGTTCAATCGAACCGCTTTAATACTGAGTGCAAATACCATTTATTCTGTTAGTTTTAAGTCTAGTTTCAGAATGTACCATTTGCTGTCCAGACACTAAATGATACCATGATGTGACAACTACAGAAGATTTTCCATTTTAGATCATTGGATATGCTCAGAGTTTACAAAAACATATCTCAACTTTGTTTTTTAGATTCATGTAATACTAATAATATACATTGCCAGTATCAGTAATATTGTTTCTCTGTACAGGAAAGCTTCCACTTTATGACTCTGATAGTGTTTTATTATACAAAGCGATTGATTTGTTGAAAGTCAAAGGTCTAAAGTAAAAGATCATCTTTGGATACGGACATTTATGGGATCTAATGATAACCAAAGAGCAGAAGGAAGCTCTTTTAAAGAGAGGAATGAAAAGTGGAATCCACAGAGCAGCAATTTTTTATGTTTTGCAATGCAGTGAAGAACTACAAGTAATATTAGAAATATCAGTATCTTTCATCATACTACAATATGTCTCTACCTTAGTTCTTGTATTTGGTGGCAGCTCTGCCAATTTCTCGTATACCGACCGAGCGGACACTAGGTGAAGTGATGTCATGGCTGCAAATTGTTCAGTTTAGTGTCTGATAACAATTTACTTATTAATTATCTAATATTTTGTAGAACAATAAGAGCCAAGTGAAAATATTCCAGATGGTGAGGCATACTATTCTGAAAGATGATCATAGATGACCTTATGATGTATAGTTAGAATATTTATAATAGATATATTAATATGGAGACCAACATATCTCTAAGGTGCACCTACGCTAATCTGAGAACATGTCATTCTTCAGCTAGATTTATTTTTTAATTCTGGTACTGGATAAGGAATTCTGAATAATTCTACTTTAAATATAAGAACACTGATCAATGTTATGTTTGTTAACTAATATGAACCTCGCTATTATCTCTTTATCTAGCCAATCTTAATGACTAAATTTTTTTGTTCAGGATACCATTCTACTATCTAGGCGAATCTCAAAAATTATGCCAAAATTACGGAAGAATAAACTACTGGAGAATAAATGGGGACCGAAATATTTCAGTGCTGTGAAGGATGCAGTCTTTACAATGAGACCATCACCATACATGCCATCAGAACCACCACCATCCCTAAGTAAAGAAACAACTGAGTCTCAGCCATTGTATGTCTGTAAGCAATGTAGAGATTGGTAAGTTTCTCATGATAAACATCAGTCACTTTGAATAGACTGAATATTCCAATGCACCGTAGACTCAATATTCAAAGTATGAAGTTTCTGTCATAGGGAATGTTTTGTTCCAGTTTTCGTTTCTTGAGCAGCTTAGAGGAACATACAGCGCGACGTAGTTGGATTCTGGGATACTGGTGTCAAAGCTGTTTCTATAATTGCAATCATGTCTTAGCTCTTGATGGATCTTGTAACGAGTGTAGGACGCGAGATCGCGAGAAACGACACAACTTGCGCTCACGGGGACTTAAGAGAGGCCGGAAACCGGGTTCTGTTAAAATATTCTATAATCAGTGTCAATTTTTCGCACATGTCAAATCACATCAGTTACAGGCAGTGGACATGTGTGACATCATGTTAATGCCGATACCGTTGGACGTGGAGAAAGATCAATATACCAAATTAGAAACAATTTGTGAAATAATGATAGAGCACATGTTCATAACTGGAGTCCATATACTCGACTGGCTCAGGATGAAGAATATGGAGCAAAGATGGTGGGAACTATTGCGTGTAGTCTCTGACGCTAATTTAACTAGCATCAGTGATATCGTGCGAAATATTCGCGCTATGAAACTGCTTCCGGAAGTGCCACCGGAAATACCTACGGTTAACAAGTCGTCGACACAAAGCTTGAGATCTGGGATGGATGTCAAGAGCTCCATGAAATCTTTGAGAAAAAATAAAAGTCTGAAATGTTCAAGGAGTTTTAGTCCTTGTAAAACAACGGCAATTAACTCAATAAGCGTGTCAGAAGTCTCAGAAAATGATGATGATCCATACACATCAACGGATATTGCATTCGTCGATTGTGGATCGCCTATGACAACATGTGCCCTGGATAACACCTTGCTGGGAATCACCAATAAAAAGAATACGGAATCGTCCAGTACTTCCGGTAATTCAACAGTAGCCATAACTATACCCATGAAAATAATAGCATCGTCAACGGCAAATGCGAAGCATTTTAGAGGTTCTGATGGCAATCCTATATATAGTATATCCTCCAATGTCACAGTATCAAGTAGTAACTCGATACTAGCTCCAAAAATTTCTGTGAAAAAATTCGCCAATGAATCTTCCGGAAGTAACGTGGTTACCAGCTTGTGGAAGGATTTCTCGAGAGAGTACGATCTAAAGAAGCAAATGTTAAAAAAGTTACCGGAAGGGCGAACGAGCGTGAGCAAAACGTCACTTTCGTTACTCGCGTCAAAATCTGACAAGACACCTGCTGCTAGTAAAACAGCGAATTCTGTTTTGAGTAAACAGGAAGTATATGCAGCTGCTACAAAACCAAGTACCAGAATATTGACAGTGCACAATCCTAAGAGCACTGATCTGTCATCGATAATTAATCAGCTTCCAAAAGATGTAATCAATGGTAAGAAGATTATTTTTATTGGGCAAGATACGGAACGGGGTACCAATGTATCTAATCAGGAGACGAGTATTAATCAGGGAATGATCAAATTGAAATCGGATGCAGGACAAGCAAATATTCTTAAAACAGTACCACTAAAAATGGCCCCGGCATTAGTTTCTGTTCCCAATGAACAGAATGCGAAGTTGTCAGCAGCTAATGCGATTCATAAAATGTTAATGGATCCTGCGGGATCTAACGTGCAGCAGGTTACTTTGGATGGAAGAATCATTTACAAGAATGGTAGGAAATTTATTTTACGCAAACCTGGTACAATGTCTGTTAGTAAAATTTCCATGGCGAGTAATTTATTGAAGACGAGTGATCTTTCGCGTTCATTGATAAAAAGACCAATTGCGGCAAATTTACCGAAGGCCGCCACGGTTAATTCACCACCGGGCGCCTCGTCGGCGCCTGAACTCCCGAATCCAGATTCACATGTTAAACTGATTTCGGCTTCCGATCAGGAACCTGAAAAATCAGCCTTGTGTTCTTTGGGTAGTGATACGTTTCCGGAACATATGAAACATTTTTATTATTCCAATATGCAGAACACTAACAAGACCAGCGAGCATCTATGGGTAGAGACTGATGATTCTGGTCAATTTTATTTCCGCTCAGCACCAGTAGTACCAGAAAAAAAATCTGAACCATGTCGTAATTTAAATGCTTTGCTACCAAAGTATAAGGAAGAAATGTTAGAGAATCTATTGCACCTGAGTAACGCAGAGATTGAAAGGCGAATTGAACATCTGAAGTCTGTGAACTCCATATATTCAAAACTCATGAAAACAGATAACGATGAAATAATACAGAACAATCTGAAAGCTTTAAAACATTTGGAGGATGCACTCAAGGAACCAGTTCAGTGGAATAGCGAAGAAGGAAATTCTGAGAAGCAAATTCAGGAAGAGATTGAGAGCATGGAAAAAGAGTGGGAAGTTGATCTTCAAAATGAAGATTTTCCCAAGTGTGGCACTTGTAAAAAAGCAATCAAGCCAAAGTCTTATATTACAGGAATTTCCAGAATGAAATGCGAAGAGTCAGATTTCTGTAACTGTTACAACTTCGTATGTTACATATGTAAAACATTTCAGATTAATAGCACTAAACTCAGAGCTCATATAAATTATCATGAAAAATGTGAGCCTTTTGAATGTCCAGAATGTCTAAAAAGATATGGATCCTTCAAGAAATTAGAAAGTCACGTCTGGACATCCTGTTTCCATCCTCTTCTCCGAAGATGGTTTAGCTGTATAATTTGTGAAGTTAGTGGTTTCCTGGATCTCGAAACAGTCACTAGGCATTTTGCAATTTGTCACAGTGAAAGAAAAGTTGCTTGTTCAGAATGTCATATGATGCTCAGTTCTCATGCATCCCTCAAAAAACATCAGGACGAAGCACATTCTGATACTGTGGTGAAGCCAGTACAACTTATGGTCTGTAGTTTAGGACAGTGTGTGGTAAAACCAACAAACTTTAGATGTCATGTAGATAACCATGTAGGTGTTGGCAGAATGTATTATTATAAGTGTCTTTTTTGTTCATTCCTTACAAAAGACATAGACCATGGCAAAGAAGAGATCAAGAATCATCTCAGTCATCATCATGCTGACCAGTTCTGTGAATTATATAATAACACTGCCTGTGATCTTGAGAATGAGATTTCTGCTAAGATCACTTCAAACGAGACTCAGGATACAGAAACGAATTTACTGGTGCCTAAAATAGTGAGTGCAATGACCATCACACCGGAAGTTTTTGAACAAAATTCGCAAAATATAAATGACAATGTGATGGATTCGGACAATGTCGATTCTGATAGCCAAAATTGGACTATCAATAGTTTACCTAAGATTATCGATGTTCGTACAGAAGCAAAAATTTCAAAATCATTTAACAAGACTTCAACCATTCTTAAAACACATGATGTCAGATCAATGGCTGTAAATGGCGACACTGAAGATTCAGAAATGAATGAAAAACCTATACATAATAATATCAATTCGAATAAAGAACTATTAAAGATTATTACGAAGAACAGTGATAAGATCACAAAACAGAGGTTCCAAACACATGCAATAATCAAATCATCAAAAAGAGTAACCTCGACGACAAGTGACTCAATGGAAAAGACAAAAATGAAATCAAAAGAGGAAGTAAGACCAATACCTCCATTGGAGCCAATTTCCAGAATGTCAAGTTTATCAAAGAAAATAGTGCTACTCAGTGAGAGTGAAGGAAATTCCTCAAAGGTGTCGAGAGGCACAGAAGATAAATCACAGCGGTCTATTTTACGCGTGGTAGGGATTCATCCAGAAAAGGGGAAAGTCAACAAAATCCAAGATGCCAGAGATCCTCTGTGTAATTCGAGGAATCCACCTAACGTATCGCAAGGGATCCAATTTCAATCGGTGGAAACAAAAGACGGAAATCTCGCAGCCAGAGTCAATTCTATATTGCAGCCGCCGCCATTGGCAAGAATACCTGAGCACTTGTTGAGTACAATAAAGACAGCAGAAGTAGATAAGGCAAAAAAGATATGGCAGGATAGAAATCTGAGACTAGGAGCAACGAGCAAACAGAAGAGAAGGCGAAAGCGACCCTGGAGAATTGCTCTGAACGGTCCAGATTCTCAGAGTCTGGATTACAGATGTCATCTCTGTCGTGAACTTATCAACACCTCCCCTTCTACTATCAGTAACCATTTTAATACCAAGCATTCTCGTGATTACAAACTATCCGTAGTTGCCCCAAGACTTCTAAGGATGTCCAAAGAGTTCATCGAGGGTGGTTATCGTGAACTGTATGGAAGCAGGAAACGGAAATCTGACACAGTGACCTCTACTGCAAAGAGACGAAGAAGATGGACACCTAAGAAATATATAGAGAGAACAAATTCACCAGGAACAGGTCTTTTTGTTCAGCAGGAATCTGTGCAGGATGGCGAGGGCAACTTCAAATGCAAAAAGTGCAATTCCAAATGTGGCAACATGACTGAGCTAAGGGAGCACATTGCTTCTTATCACAGAATCAAGGGTCGTTATCTCATTTGTTTAGAATGTGGGGAGAACTTTGTAGTAGCACCAAGTCTTCAGATGCACCTGAAGGCCTTCCACGGGATAGATGATCCTATAACCTACATGACACAGAACACTAGTTATGCACCGGAAACCACAGATGAGGCTGAGAACGAAAGCAAAGCCACAGTCTCCAATCAATGTTACGTTTGCATGGCTGTTTTTGAGGATAAAGCAGCTGTTGACAAACATTTGAGGGTTCACGGAATGGCGTTTCTCAATCGCAAGAGGATTGAAGCTCAAAATGCTCTTAAGAGTCCCCAAAAAAGTAATAAGCTCGACAATTCTTCTGAGAAATCAGTTAACGATGATGACAGTGCAGCAAACACAACCGGAAGTGCGTCTACCACGCCTGAAAAGATTCGAGTAAGTAAATTTATTATAATCTATGATATTCCTATAGACCAGTAAAATAATTTTTTTCCATTTCAGGATAACCAAGAGAAGACTCCGAGTCAATAAAAACTTTAAGAAAAAGTGTTGAGAGTCTCATACTAAAGTGAGTACGTTGAGTCTACGGGAAATCCAGTCTACGGGAGATCCTTCCAAGTGTCCCTTAGCAGAAGTTCGGAAGTAGTGAATGCTGAACAGGAACATTTTTCGTTAGTCAGTATTATTTCTGACCAAGTAAATCTTCCAAGTGTTTTCGGTTCTGCTCAGTATCTGTTGTATAGACGTGTACATAAAAAAGTTAAATATTGATTTAATTACTTTAATGAACTAAAAGTCACTGTTTTTATAAATCCTCTCGAGAGTTACATTTTACCTATCGCATCTGTTATTTTAAATTCTTATACTTATCAGAATTGGATAAGACTGAATAAAAAGAAGAAAAGCAAGACGCTCGTGAATGACCAGGATATTCATTTAAATAATTACCTGATGAATATAATATATATATATACATATTTATTATACTATATTGTTTTTTTCTTACAATTATTGCACAGACAATGCTGATTATTGCTTAGTACTCAGAGACTTCACAGATTGACACATTGAGACAAGGTAAGTATGAAACAGGGTTGAGTCGTGGAGCAGTGCAATTAAACGGCGCGCACTGTATTAATTATACGCTACTATAATATAATAAGGGAGCATGAAAATATTGATATATATATATATTTCTTAGATTCTTTTTCTTTTTAGTCGATAAATATATATTCTGTATTGGAACAATTATTATTAATTCGAGTGGTGGCGCCGTCTTGCGTCGCTTTCTCAGTGCAGGTACTAGAGAGGGTTATGGGGACTCTGAACACTTTGACTTGGGGCCCGCACAAGTATTCTGGCCTTATTTAATGCCTTTTTTCCCAGAGATATTGCCTCTTTACCACTGACCCTCACGCTCTTTTAGTTAAAAAAGCGTCTGGAGTGGCAGAGCATCGAATATGTTGGTCTCTCGAGATAAGCCAGACCGTCCTGTCAAAGTTAACTGTCAACAAGGTAAACACGGGCAACTCGAAAATTCTTTTTTTAATTAAACTTTGCCACTCCGTATTTAGGGGTTATGATATGAGTGACAAGTATTTTTTGTCCTGCCAAAATTCGGTCCGTCGGTGAGTAAAATCAGAATCCTGAACCAGCAAGTTTCTATGGATATCCGAATATCGGACTCGCTCGTTTAATATGAAGGACCGAAGATTTCCAGCATTCAGCATCTTTCAGCTGTATCTTGCGAATACTTATGCGGGCCTTTTTGGCACGTTGACTAAAGAACACCCCTTATTAAGATTAAGTAAAAGTCGGTTCTTCATCAATGCTCTCGGATGGCTGAGTTCTGTCCTCAGTGAACTCGGCTGATTCGCTTATAGGGCTAGCCAATGAAGTCACCAGAACTTTTGGACTCTGAGGACAGGGACAGTCTACGTCGCTTAAGGTTGTAGGTGAACCTTGACCATTGCTTACAAGAATGGGATTGATAAGAACCTCATGCTTTCCTTTTATCACTGGACTTATATCAGTAGACAGATTGGGAACGTTAAAAATTGTAGGTGACATATCGACTTTGCATTTCTCACTCTCAGGACTTGTTTCAGTTCCGCCATTTTCTCTGAAGAGCTTCCTGAGGTCTCTGCCTAGACGACTATCCGGACTGACATCTGAACTAGCTGGGATAGTCAAAGGCAGGGTTTCCGGAGGTTTTCTTCCTCGTATACTAGTCGCCAGTTCACTTAACGGTATACCGACTTCTCGGGTGGCCCAGACGTCGCAGTTGGGACTGAGGGACGAGCCACGAGGTGTAGGGCTCAACTTGGGCCTTGAGGCATCCTCCATCGAGTGCCAACGATGTGGCTGGGTCAGGCTGGTAGCTGTGATTGCACCAAGACTATTCGCTGGTACTATTCGATGAGGAAATCTTGGCGAACCACGGATTTTTTCACGAGATGACGTCTGACTAGTACTTGCTTCTAAAATAGTCATGTCGAACCTCATCTCTATTCTCTTTAGATTCAAAATTACTTACTACAAGTAAATACTCACGAGGTGGCAAAGTGAAGTTCACTCTAGGCTCGCTACTTTCCTTTCGACGAAGACCCAAACTCAGACGACGATCCTCTTCACTTGTTATACTGATAATAGGGCCTGAACCACATCTTGGATGAGGTGGTCTAGCACCTTGTGCATCTACCTGACAAGTGGATGCTGCCTTAGTACCTGGTACTAATCCAGCAATGTATCCCATGTGCACTCTCAATGCGGAAGCCACTCCTTTGAGAGGAAAAAGATTAGCATCATTGATTAAATAATATTTTGATCTGATACAAACCGGTAAAGGATGCTGTCGAGGTCTTTCTACTGTTGGGTCTACTGCCGAAGAGGCTGAAGAGGCGTTGGAAAACTCCAAGCCGATTTGGTCCCTCGGTCTCTCTGCGTTGATGCAGCTTATAAATATCTGCCAAGCTTCTCCGTGGGCCATCCTCCAGGTCAGGTTGACTGCTAAACGCTACAGTTCCTCGTCGCATGCCTACGTTCACCAGGAATGTGTTCTCATCACGTCGTTCACAGACGCATTATAGGTACGCAAAGAAGAAATCAACGACATAGTATAGTAGCGAGTGATAACAATGATAATAATGTCAGTTAACTATATATAATAATGAGAAGTAAAAAGTAGAAATGGCAGAGCAGGACAATAAAAAGTACTAGAACGATTTGTCTATTGGAGAAAATTCGTATGTAATACGAATATTATGTATCATATATATAAACATGTATACATGTGCATACACATATGTTTATAAGAGGCCTAAGGTCATGGGTCAAGGAAGTCTGATCTTTCCGGTCGACAGAAGGCAATCATTCTACTCTAATGTCTAATCTCCTATAAGTATATGATTCATCCAACGTATCGATTTGCATCGATTTGATCGATTCGTAGAGCGCGAATGATCAGGCAATTTGTGAATTTTTATAAGAGATTAATATGGGTAACGTCGCAGGCAGAGTGCGTGCAATAGACGAAATTCGTTCACCTTTCCCTCGTACCTGAATGGCGTAAGCGATACCGAGAAGAGGATTAATATTTTCGCTCAAAGAATACGAAGGTCCATCATGAAAAATTTCGCAAAAATCGCAATCCTAAGAAGAGGATCCTACAATTTTTCTATGATGAACCTACGCTAGACCTCAAACTATGCTTCCTTACCGGAGGGATCAGCTGACGGCCAACTGGCTCTGGGTATAACAGGGGGTAGCACGCTCAGTAGTAACAGTGGTAAACCACCCCCAATGCTTGGATTCCTTGGTGGTATAGAAGCACTCGAAGATGCTTGAGATGGTCCAGGTAATTCTCCTCCCAGCTGTTTCTCTAATCGAGCTAGTTCCAATTCCAGTTGCGCCATTTCTCTACGGTAGACTCGATTCTGAACCTCTACTCGATACTGCAATTCCCTGCGGAAAAGAGCACATAGATTTTCAAGTTGAATAATTGAAAACCAAGCGAGCATTAATTAACACAGTTAGCTATTGTCTTTGATTCATTCAGAAATCCATTTATTAATAATAACCCAGTTTCCAAGTAGAATATAACCCGCCTTTCACGCTGCATAGAAACCCTCGGATTCGCTCATTGATGAAAAGGAATAGGGGTAGTCTTTTTATTTTCCACCTTTAACTCACTTACCTCCTATCATCCGTAACGAACCGCCTTGTATTACATTCGATTTTTAGTCCAAGACTCTGCACTACCGGATCGGCTCTTTCACCAGCTAAGATATTGGCCAATTGGGGTAAGAAGAGTAGTACTAGGGTGGCTGTGGTCGAGGCCAAGATCAAAGCCGTAATAGTAACGAATGCAGGGGTAGCTCTGTCAGACATCAGATTCGCCAAAACAACCACAATCCCTGAAGTGATTACTACGGAGTAAACGCTCATGCCGATGTACTGGGAGTCATTAAGGGCAGGTATCTTGACGTGTCTAATTGTTAGTATTCAATAGTAAATTATTAATGATTCATTGTTAATTGTTTAGCAGTCGTTATATTCATGAAGATTAATGATAACCCTTATACCTTGTTTCCCAGGCCATGTAGACCCCAACGACCAATAGAAGTCCTTTGTAAACGTAAAGTGCGCCGAGCCAGCCATTCGTATGCTGAGATCGACAAACCTCTACCTGTAGATTCAACGGCACAGGGTTAATTGTCGCTTGTTAACTGTAATTATCCGGAAAGAACATACGAGCCACCGAGCCACCAAGTCATGCAGCCGCCCACGCTTTGGGCTGGTTATTCAATCCATGTCCCACCTGAGGCTGGTAGACCACCCCGCGATCCTGGGCGTTAATTTCTAAGGTCAAATTGCGCAGGTGCCTTTGCATTGGATCCATCGTCACCCATAAAGTCACTACCAGACCATCGATCAATAGTAAAACACATATTAAACTGATCAGCTGAGTATCTTGTAGCAGCTGTAAGAAAAAAAAATAATAATAACTAGTACCGTTAATCTGATAATCTTGGTAGTCAGATGAATTATTACTTTGTTCTTCACCACGCCGCTTCTGCTCCTGGTGAAGATTCTGTGCACTCTGTATGTCTTGGTGAACATTGATCCGAATGCAAGAGAAAATCCAGCAGACAATAGATATACTCTGGCCTTTTAGATAAAATGATAAAATTAGATATTTCTGTCATTTTACATTTTTTAAGAAATATCGCCTACCGTGCATACTGTTGGGAAGTAACCGTCGCTATCAGGAAGCGTGGCATGGTCCAGACCTAGGAGGATGACTGCTCCGTAGACTAGGGCACATCCCACAGCTGCCATATTATTTAGCCTCGGACTAGATAGCTTTATACTCCTAAGGGAAGAGCAGGTTGTCAGATGTCATACCTTAGAGACTGAATGAACTTACTTATGCTTCCTAAAGTGTAGATTAAATGCCAGAAATGCTAGAGCCAGGGTCACGCCAATACTGGCTAAGCACGTCATCGCCAGGAAAGCAGCAGGTGCCACAGTAACTACCCTTAGTCTAAACAAAATATATATATGAAAAATTTGATTTACGATTGGATACAAGCTATTTCTAATTACTCACCGAAATACCCTACGAGCTGCAGGTGGATGACCTCCAGGCCATCTGGTGGCTGCACACCCTGGACAATCCATCCTAAGCTTGCCATTGTCTGGCGTAAAAATGGCTATCCTTCTGATCGAATGTCCTGCAATCAAAAGCTCCAGATTATAAGGGACGAGTAAGAAGTTCTATGGTTTGAGAGGCTTTGGAGTTCTTTGTATAGAACATCTTATTCTTTACGTAATTTATTTTACATTGTGTTAAGGGAAATATGAGAAGAGCGATGGATTAACGTGAGATAGTATTTGATATTCCGTTTTCATGAAGCTGCTTTACGTATCGGGCAAACATTGTTTTCACCCCTTGGTTTTTATATTTGATTGATAGTTCGTTAATTCATTAGAATAATTCTTCAATCTTATAATTGTATTCTTTAATCCTCCTCGTTATTCCCTATTATTCCATCCTGAAGAACTATCTGACCTCGAGAGATAGTTTAGAAAACGACATGAACGTTTTGAGAAAATGTTTCTAAAAAATGAATACATGAATAATAGTTGTTTTTTAAATTAAAAAAATACGCAACGTTCCTGACTCGTCTCTATCAGCCACTAGTCGTGATTCTGAGACGTTTTGGTAATATAGACCTGTGTATTGTCATCCTAAGAAATTAGCTGTGTTTTATTAATTAATTAGTGTCGCTCAGGAGACTTCTCTCCAGTTTGTTAATTCCTGAGCTACGTTGTCTCGAGGCTTCAGACTTAAAATCTACAGTATCAAATATAAGAATTATATTAATATGCTTGGAGCTAATTGAGCTACGTAATAAACCTGTTCATCAATTAGAAGCCGTCTCAGATTCTGCTTGATTCAGTCATTAGAAAATGATACTTTTCGTCGATGAAATATCCGGAGAAATACATCTATTGGAATTATGAGCGTCAGCGAGTCTTCCAAGTCTCCTGAAAATAATTTGACCCACATGTGGAAGAGCGATGAGTTATGATAGCTAAAGCGCCATGAAGAAATTGCAATCAAGAAGTAGAAGCAGAAGAAGGGTCTCTGTCAAGAAAAAATGGTACAAGATGATAAGAGCTGAAGGTACTATCGTTAGGGTTATCTCGAACTGCACGGTACTATAATATTTGGCAGGAAGATCACACTAATCAGCCAACCTCCCTCTTTACCAACAGGAATACAGCGTGGAAAGTGAGCCCGTCACATTTTATCGCTCTATTCGCACTGCGTGGTTGCATGCGTAGACACGCGTTCAGGCGTTATTCATACGGAACCTTATAGCCTCCCAATATATGGACCATCGCCTCGACGAACTTCAGGGATTTTACGGGACATTAAACATACGTCCTGAAACAGCAGGTAATGGTCCCATTCTTATGTATTCGAATCTTCGTGCTCTTCATATACCTTACTCTTCTTTTTATTTTTTCCACCCCTCTCTATTTCTCTCACTCCTCTCCGAGCCGTTATACTCACCCTTTTCCCTTTTTTACTTTCACTTTCATCTTCCCTTGCGAATCGTTAGTCTTTCTGGACTGAGAGTCTCTACACCGTCTCCCTACGCACGTCCCCCATCATGAACATTTACTACCCCGCGGGAGTAAACTCTTTGGCGGGACTTGTCCTCCTTATACCCTATCGTGACGACCTGCTGCATTTTTTTATCATGATGAATGAGAGACCACTAAGTGTATTATTTTCGTGAGAAAAATCATATCCAGCTCCACTAGGTCTAAATTCTTTTTTTTGTTTAATAATTTAAAATATATGATACTATATAGAAAACTGGCTGGAAAATAGAGGCTCTATGACGTGTACCATCAGGTCGTTGAGGTTTCTTAGTGCACTCAAATTATATGACATTGTTGTGACCAAGTGTACTTGACCCATTGTTCTATTATGCGCTTAGAAATTTCACAGAAGGTGGTACGCGACGGCGACGCTAGGCATCCCGCGGATTTTTCATGCAAATCCTTCAAGAAAACTGCTTTCCACGAGGTTCACTGAGGGAGTAGGGATCCCATGATAGGTCGTTGGTTCTAATAATCCAATGTCTTCTTCTGTTGGACGAAACGGAAAAAAAAGAAGGAAATGAAGTGGGTGACGAGGAGAATGAAATGAGGACGAAATTTTATCGTAGGCTGTAGGCCCACTTTTACTCAGGATCGATACCACTCACCTTAACCTGACTTTTTTATTATCTTCGTGTTAGATTCTTACAATGCAGTATTATGGCTTAGGATTTATCGTTTTTCAATTATCCATGATTTTGTTGTTTCTTTTATGGCAGGTACAAAAAAAATTCCAATGTATATAACAGATCCTAAAACATCGACTGGCAAAAATTACCTTTGTCTTTTTTACCGTCGGAAAATTTGTCTCTAGAATCCTGGGTACATTCACACGATAATAAAAAAAATGACGCTACGAGCAAAGCGTATTTTGTAATGGCGCTATGGTAAATGGAATCATCCGTCTGCTTGTTGGCGTGAAACGTCCAGCGTATCGTGATAACCGCATTTCATGCATCACTATGTCAAATGTAAAGTGGGGTTGGAGGTGTATACTCGAATAAAGCCGCAATGTAGTATTCACTTGACGTAATACTTTGACTTACCCTGCATCTGATAAAAAGCAGTGATGCCAACCCGATCAGCCCCATCGAATGATACCGGTCCCTGCAATCAGAATTATCCATATATGTATATACATATATATTGAATTTTTAAAAGGGATTACTCAGAGTGTATATATATATGTATATGGGGCTGATCAGCTGATCGGATATATGTATATATATACACTCTAAGTAATCCCTTCTGAAAATTCAAATGGGTGAGGGTTACGTAACCTACAGGATAACGTTAAATGAGATGAATTATCTGAAGACGGTCTGAAAGCCTTCTCAAATCTCCGTGTGGCTCTTTCTGTCATGCCGGGCGTTATTAAACGTTTGCAATTTACGTCTGGAGCCTCCCGGGTATTCAGCAGGGTGCCAATGCGATTATTCATCGTTTGTGAAACGTCCTATAGTATACGAAATAAAGTATAACGGTAAATTTACGCTTTCATTTGCTTACAGAAACTCCCACGAAGTGCAGCCGACGAAGTTCGCCCAGTAGATCATACGCCATATCCTTTCGCGAGTGACTGTACTGGGCCAGGCTTGTATTCTTGCGATTCAAAAGGGCCTCTGTTTTGGTTAGTGCCAGAGCCATTGCCAAGATAGCGTCGTAGGTCTGCGCTGCGTATCGCGATATGGTCACGCCGCGTTTCGCCAATTCCGATGAGAATTCCGCGCTCGTCTGCAACGTGACAAATGGTTTCTTTGAGTCATTCTCCTTTTTTACTTGTCAATTTTGATCACGGATCCTGAGGAGAGTCTGAGTGAATTTCATGCTCAGTTCGTTTCGCGGTTAGACACTGACGTCGTCGTGGTCTTCTGGGAGATACGTTACCACCGAGAAGATTACAGTTGCTCGTAATCGAGGGTAATTTTCCAACGTCGCATCAACCTTCATGGATAAAATGAGCAGGTGCAATAAATTTTCTTAGACGATGAAAGTACAAGGGTGCGATAATAAAATATACTGCGGTGTCTTAGCTGTATCTTAAGATTTTTCAATTCAATTTCGTTGACGTATTACAGAATTGTTGAATTACTCCATGAGCTATGAGGTTAGTTACTGTGATCAAAAGGATATCAAAATTGCAGTCAGCATTGAACTCTTTGAAAGGATAGAACAGTTTCAACCAGGAACGGGTGAAAGTTTAGGGTTCCCAAATCTCATGATTCAGCTTCCTTGCGATTCATTAACCAAATACGATTTCTACGTGACTTTCCTGCCACCCCGAAAACCACCCATTCGAATGGTATGTACCAGCTGCTAGGCCATGAATTTAGGAGATATCCGAAATTCGATTACATATAAAGACTTGTCATTAGCTTGATTACAGGACGGTATCGTTTGTGTGAATAATGATAAAAAATAGAGCTTTTCATTTGGGCAATTAACTTATCCACAGCGGTAACTTTATTTCCAAACTCTAATTCGTTAGGTAAGTTTTTTTTAATCTATTAAAAATACGAAAAATTACCCGCAATATTAAAAAATTCATTGAACCCATTACGCAGGGACATGATACGATTTTACAAAGTGGAACGTGCAATGACTGTGAGTTAATGTAACAAAATAATTATATGTCAGTTCAGGACAGGAATAGATTCATAATACATATATGAGGAATATGACTAAACGATTACGCGAGCCACGTCAGATCGCGATTAGAGGAGACCCTCATCAATATAGTTACGTGATTTTCACAAAGTATGATAATAATCCCTAAGCGATAAGTATCCTTCATCACTTCTTCTGGAAATCCCAAAGGGATTTTCCGAAGGACGTGTGTGTGTCCCTGGCATGAAAAGGAGTGGTACAAAAAGGGACGATGGCAAAGGTAAAGAAAGTAGAGTGTACGGATTCTGCGAAAGGGCAAACAGAGAAAGTTCACATTCCGGCTTCAATTCCCCAGGGACACGTGTCCAGAAAGGAGTCGACCAGGATGATAATTGAATGACGATAAAATTGCCTTTTTCTCAGCTTATTCCGGCCTCCTATAGGTTTTTCCAAAATGATTGCAGCGTGATTGCCGAGTGATTTCACAGCCTTATTCCCTTACATTTTTTCGATCAACCAATAATCACATTGATACGTACCATTCCAGAGTAGCTGTTATCATCTGCCAGGACGGTTCCGTGACTTTTGACTATTATGAGACCATCCAGGGTTTGGGAAAGTTGCGACGGGGAACAATCCTCGGGTCCAATGTGCCACCAGTCACCGGTCATACCTGATAAATCGATTGTGTCACCCGGTAGAATCCACGCATAGTCACCACCATGCATACCGAGTTTCCAGGCCTGTGGATAAATGGAGAATCGTACGTTAAAGGTTTGAATTAATTAGCATTGATTGTATCGGCAGATATTGCGACAGTGTTGGTTTATGGATACAATTTTCCTTGGTCATCATTACGAAACTATTTCTATTAAATTCTCTTTGTGTTCAAGATGATACCACTCTGACACGGGAGGAGCGAGACCAAAGAGAGAATAAGATGAAGTAAGCTGCTTAACTAAGCTCGATTAAGCTGAAGTAAGTTGAGTTCCCTGCAGAGACCTTTAAGACTTTATGAAATTTCTTCGGGTAACCCAGTAGCTCTACTTCGTCTTCCGAAGATGAACATATTTTCTACGTCATCCAAGGGGACCCGTAACTCTATTCGTTTCTTGAATAACATTTCCAAGGGTGACAGATAAATATGTTTCAAGAAGCTTCATTAGACTTCGAGTGAACCAGGTTGACTATATAGAGCAAGGGTTAGCCTTATCAGTCTTGCTCAGGAAGCGTAATAAGGCACATTGATAAGCAAATGAAAATTGAAATCCTACGGAAGAGACAGTTCAATTTCCTAAGGGATTTATAAGCACTAACTCATTTTCTTATTTGATTAAATCAGAAGGGGTGCTTTTCGGTTTAAATAAATAACAATAATTAAAACCAGGTAATAATTTAATAACTGTCAGTATGATTGAATAATCATTACTGTATATAATCGTTGGATAATAGTGTGTAATCTGTAGGGTGCGTCAAAAATTAATGTTTTTTCCTTTTTTTTTTAATAGAACTCAACGAACCCTCCTGTAATAAGAGGTTAGGTTCATTTTAGCAGAGGAATATTAAACTTTATCCCAGTCGGACAGATTCGACTCAGTTATTGCGGAGGGCGAATGGACTTGGACGCCCTTCGATGCCCTCTGGCGGACGTCGATGGTCTTTTGTTGGTTCAGAATTATTCGATGGGGAGATTGGAGGATTTCAAGAGGTATTTCTATCCCGACTGAAATCATGAAATGATCGGAATGAAACCTTTAAAAAATTGTAATTTTGGGAATGAATGACTGCGTTAATGAATCTAATAATTAGAGTGAACATTTTTATTGAGGGGATCCTTTGCGATATGATAATAAATTGGATGATGATGATATTCTGAAACTTTGATACGCATCTCGCTAGCGACCTCTGTCTGCTGATGCACTAACTAAGCTAATCAGTCTTGATAAGATTGCTCGTGGAATTTAGGAGAATCCTAAATTTCGTTTTTCTTTCTCGTCACAGTGACTTCGCCAGTAAAACTACGTTTTGATATTCCGGAATTCAATTTCTTCTACAGGGCAGGGAAAATTAAGTGGAATTGCATGACAAGTGTGGCTTCTCGAATTATTCCTTCGGACAGGAAAAGGTTTTGGACGTCTGAACAGATTATTAGTTATATTTGGAAGTGTCTAACTGTAAGTGCGTAACGAACCATCATGATAATTTGGGTTGAATATCCTAGTGTATATTAGTGCATGTATAAACAATACTAACCTCACAGAAGACTTTTGGTGCCAGACGTGGTGAGAAACTGCCAATAATTATGCGCGTATCCAATTCCTGTAAATTAACAAGAACTCCGATAACAGAAAAAAAATCAAATTATAAGAAACCCATGTTGGCAGAAAGTCAGATCATCCGTTATCAGGAAGAGAATTTATGGGATTTCGTTAATCCTGAGAACAACGTGTTTCTAATTGAACTTTTTACCCCTTAGGTACGATTAGAATCAGCAGGAAGACTAGGGTGTCCCTACTTCAGTAAAGGTTTTGAAATCAGTCTCTAAATGTGGTCCTCCATCACTTAAGGATGTTTTCAAATTCATTTAACTGACCTTAAGAGTCCTGAGTTGTTCTTTGTAGTCATTCTCGGCAAAAGTGATAGTAGCTGTACACGTGATGTTAGCCTGTTCCAATTCCGTGACCAGGTCGTTCACTGCCTAAAACACGAGTTTTAGTAGGGCGTAGAATGTTGTCTTCAGGTTCCTGAAGCGCTGACGGTAGGTTATAGTCTAAGTGTGCTAGAGCTTGCAGTCCCTTCTTAGCTGGAGAGTGCTGCCCTCCCCTCCCCCCCCACCCCCAATGTAATTAGGGAACGTCGTACGTTCACCTTAATAGAATCGGGTGATGTAGGAGGGAGTTGCTGTGGCCAAGGATGTTGATAAGGGTGAAGATAAGAGGTAAAAGAGGAGGTCGTGATGGAAGTGGAAGAGCAGGACAGAAAACATCCGGAGCGTTCCTCGTGACCTCTTTGTATCGATTGACCTTTGTTCCAGGTTAAGTTCGCTCTCGAACTTCTATATGATTTTTTTTTACTCACCAGAGAGTACATGTCGCCGTTTTGCGATAGAGCCGTTACGGTGTCCCAGCCGAAGTGCTTGATCAAGGCGATCCTGGCAGGGTTGTGACTGGAGTCGGGTGCGACTGTCCTCAGAAATAATGGGAACTCGGTGGAGTCTGACAGGGCTGGAACTGTGGAGCCAAAGGAGACTTGGACAATGTTCCAGTACGGAACGATCTTGGCCAGGGTCTCTGTGACCTCAGAACATGCCGTTCCCAGGAGAAGAGGCATAGGGGCACTCTTGCGCGAGTAGAGCGCGTGAAAAAATCGATCTACTGCCACACCTGGATCGCACTGTAATCAGAAAATAATGATCTGATTCTCAACTCAGGTCTAATTCACGTGGATGATGGAAATCCGTGCTCCTTTTCATTGTCTCTGTAACCATGGAGTGTTTTTCTTACAAATGGACCAATTATAAGCTGAACGTGAAAAAAGCGAGTCCCCTGGGGTATATAAAGAGTACATGGAGTAACTGGAGGACATTTTAATGAGCACTTATTCGGCGCGGATGACGACCAGGAAGTTGTACAACGCGAAATCCTAAGTGACGTCGTTTCTCGAAGAAGCCTCTAGTGTTCGCACGTCAAACTTTGCGACTCTTCAGAGACTTTCAAGAACTTTGATTCCACGAGCTTCTTCATAATAAATCCTCAGATCGACCATATTGAAAAGGTCTCAGGTAATTCTCTAAATATCTTATACACAAATTGTTGCAATTTTATCTGATCTCATTAATCCATCAATTTTCCATTTTCAGATAACTTGACTCGCATTGTGTCTCGAAGCTATGAATTCTTCAAAAAAATTCCAAAAAGCCACCCTTGTATTTGAGCAGTAGCTTTATATTCTGAAATGGAATTGTAGCAGCAACAGCTTATCCAATTACGCACCTGGGAAACAGTCGTATATGAAAATAGGTATAGAAAAGGAACGAGATCATTTTGATTGATTACTATCGATTGCGCTGCGGAAAATCGATACTGCGAATGTTCTCAGCGATGATATTGTAGTCTGTAACTAAAATTTAACTCTGTCCGCATACCCACCTCACCTCTTATGTACATATCTTACGTCTACCTTAATACACAATTCCGTACAGAATCCTGATGGCGCGTTTCATCTCTATAACGTTTAATCGTCCTGTTTCTACGAATTACCTCCAGTCTCTATTCACACTTACAGTGACATCTAAATCTGTGCAAATTTTCAGAGTAAAACAGCAGGGGTTGGTAACACTGATATTAGATACTTCAGAGACGACCTTTCGCCTCGATTAACGTTTCCAAGTCGCGTATTGTCCGCTTTAAATGGTCGCCCTTCAAATTACACAAGCCAACTCTAATAGGGCTTTCAGACATTAAAGGTGTGTATAAGTACGATTTTAGGAAAATACGTTATTCGGTAGTTTGTACCAAATGGCAACCAGAAATTTTTATTGGCAGAAAGATGTCAGAGCAATTTTATCGATCGGTTTGATACCATCCCACCTTCTGGCAAGCCTTTGGCGAAAGTAAAACACCTGCTCGGCTCTCTTTTTTTTTTAAGAAACAAAGAAGAAAGAAAAGAAAAAGGAAGTATAAATAAAGTCAATTGGATTGTCGCCGTAATCGACATCAGCCTTAAACAAGTCATGACTGAAGGTTCTTGTTTAGTAAGTACATTCGATTTGATGTTTACTTTTTATTTATTTATTTTTTCCTCTTAAATTACAGCCATTCCTCGTACCAGTTCACAAGGTATCCAGGCTACTTGTATGCTAACCTGAAATTATCCTGATCATCATTGATCACCCTATAGTTTATGATAAAATTGTGACAGCTCAAATCCAACGTTTAAGCCCCATTCTGTATTGGCAGTACTGCTTTGGTCAGAATTACCTCTGTGAAAATGGCGTAATTTCTATCTGACCTTATTTCTTTATTATACACACGTCACCTGAATACTCCTTTATATAGAGACGTGAACAACACAGTCCAGTGAGTCTTCCGTTTCCGTTAGGATGAACTGGGACGTTTCACACAGTAGGACGATGTCTTGGGTTTCATTGGTTTTACTGCTGCTTCGGTCAGAGGTCACCGCTCGAATTCTACCCGTTGAGAATTTAATACCAGTGCAGGAGAAGCTGGCGTTATGCGCTACGAATATAATGAACGGACTACCTAATGTTGGTAGTAGGATAATCGTTTACTCGAATGGTCGCAGTGACCTTATTGGAAGTTTCACTGACTTGTCCATATACCTTAGGAATCCTTGGATCGTTAAGAGTTCAAAGAACTTCGAGAGGAATCAGAATGAGGGTGCTGTGATGATTATTGGTCCAGATAATGATTACATGGCTATATATATGCTTCCGGAATTAAATCCTTCAGGAATACTCGTGATCATATCCTTTCGGCAGATAGAAAAATTGCAGAGCATCTTCGAAGTCGCCGCCGACGCTAACAGGGCACGCACTGTGCTTTTAATGTCCAATGAAAAAAACACTGTGGAATTATATTCATATACCATGAACGCTTATAAGCAATGTGGAATTGTGACAGTCATTAAGATGGGTGATTGTTCTTCGAAGACTTTGCATTATGATATATTAAAGATATCGAATAACTTTAATGGCTGCCCAGTCAAGTTATCTACTGCGGTTTGGATGCCGTATTGGAATTTGGAAAATCATAATGGTACCAAAGTCGATACGGGAATATTTCGCCATCTCTTTTCTTGGATTGTCCAGCGACTGAATGCTACAGCTAAATATTCAGCAGTGGACGAAGTTGGTAAGGTAAAATAGTTAATTGTTTAAATTGTACAACTTGCGCATGTTTTTGATCCTTAATATAGTGGATATCAACTCGGTGGTCCAAAATGGCGAAGCAGATATCGGCTACGGTAGCATTGTCACATATCCAAATGCACCTGCCATATTTTCAAAGGCTTATATGTATAGTTCACCCTTGATAATACTTCCTGCAATGAAATTAAATTTGTCGCTTCTATACGTAATGGCCCTTACATTAAAGGTAAGTTAAGGTGAATCGTTCAGTGACTGAAATTAAAGCTTTTTTTGAACCTTCCAATGTTTCAGGACTGGCTAATGATGACGGGAATGATATCGATAATCATTTTAATGGGTACTTTATCGAAGATTTTCGATACAAAATTTCCCCTCCTTCAAACCATTCCATCATTCCTTGGTAGTTCCGCCGTAATCCGTGTGACGTCATTGGCGCAAAGATTGTATATGATTTCTTGGATTTTTCTTGGATTCGCTGCAACGCGCGTCTATCTGGTTAATCTGACGATGCTAATGTCTCCCTCAAATAATTACGGCTCTAGGAGATATCGCACCATTGAACAATTTGAAAACAGTTATAAAGGAAAAATTGTTGGGACGCTTCATTTGAAGCAGCAATTTCAGGAATGCTGTCCGCATTTATTTCATAACTATAAGGTTCGTAAAGGGATTATTATTATACAAATAATATTGAATAGTCATTGATCCGAATGATATTTTCTTTCAGAATATAACGATTGTAGATTTTCAATATGCTTTGGCGAATTTAACGAGTGGAATAAGTAAGCTACCAATGGTGGCTTCGTATACACTGGTGAATATTAAAACACATCGGTATAGGTATACTAGTCAAAGTTTATATCTTTGGAACCGAACACACCCGAGTGCACCCGAGTGCAGTCAAGGGTGAATTACCGTCAAAATTCCGTTTGAAAAAGACTCTTTGATCTTATTATAAAATTAACAGGATCTACAGGTGTTTTCAGTTCAAATTTATCAGTCAGATTTGAGAAATTTCATCCGATCACTTTTCACATTTTCATAATAGACGCTATAAATTGCCCTGTATGCTATATAAAAATTATCTAATTAACTGCTTGTTCCAGGTATTGAATACTAAATTCCAGTTTCGACACGTCACCTACATTCCAGAAGAAGTTTCATTACAACCTATAGTTGTCGCCGTACCAATATACAGTACTTTAATTTCAACTATCAACTGGATTATCAACGGTGTCGATCAAGGTGGTTTTAGCGCATTGTGGCTGATGCGGATGCATTATAAATCCACAAAATGTTGGCATGAAGTAGGCAGCACACCTGATCAAACTTTTAGTATACAGCATATACAGGGTGCACTTGTTATATTAGGAATAGGCTTAACATTTTCTGTGATCGCATTCCTGGGAGAATTATTTATTAATTCTGATCTGGTGTACTGGAAGCAAGTTTTTAGACGACTTTGTCGGCGCCGACACCCACGCGAAACGTCGGGTTCACGAAGATGGTAATAACCATCAGTATGTAAACCTATATATACACACTCCCTACAATATTGACACCCTTGTCACCGCTTCAAGTTTTTACATGCAAATTACTGAGACACGCTGATAGTTTCCTTGTAATCATTTTAATCACCTGTATACTATCCATTTTCTTCATGCTTCCTGACTTATTGTTAAAAGACTTGCACTTGCATGTCTTATCATACATTTCATGAAGACATTTAGAGCGTGAGAAATATATTCATACCCATGTGTAAGCTTGGCTTTAGCTTTTGCAACAGACATTTTGTGAGGTGCTAGAAATTCTCTTGAATAGTCTTATGAATCATTCATATTATACAATTTGATATAATTTTCAAGGACAGGATAGACTCACGATGAGAAATTATAATAGAATAATAGTTCCTATAAATATTTTTGATGACAACATAGAAGTTAATTTATGATATTATCATTACGTGAATTATCGGTTAATTAATAATAATATATAGTATAACTTCCGCTGCAAATGATGCCTTCCTCAGGATAAAGTTGTCAGAACCAAATCCTGAAATCCTTTGTTCCCTAACATCAAATACAAAATTTCAATTCGGCTTTTATACTAAAATATGTTTGAAGAGCAATTGGAAACGATCCAATCTAACTAAGTAAATGCTGAGATTGTTATTAAGGAGAAATTAGGGAATTGCGCAGTTGTCGTTTGAAGTTTATGAGAAAACAGTGCTCTGTATAAAGTTGCCTAAGAAAACAACAGTAATCTATCACGGAGTATGAACATTTGATAGCGTTCAGGAACCAGTTGGAACTGTTCGGAAACGTTCAATCCTGTGGAACGACGGCTGGATAGGTGTGAGGAGGAGCCAGAAGCAATTGCTGTGCAATCAGTGCTCGTAATTCCGAAAAAGTTGGAATTGCTGCGCTTAAGTGTCTGACTTGTTGGTTGCTTTCTCTACTACATATATATATGGATTACGTCAGAGAAAGACTTGCCACTTCAGTGAGAACGAACGAACCACATAATGCTGACTACAGTACTGCTACTAAGGATACTCCTGACCCTTGGTTTTACTCATCCACGTCATCTGACGGAATCCCGAAGGAGTCACGATCAAGATTTTATTGACTGCGTTAATCGAATTATGGAAAATCATTTTACGTTATTAAGTCCGCTGGCGGTTTTATCTTATACACCGAGTGAGTTGATTAAGAGATTTCAAGAAAATCCTAAAATAATATTAAATGATTTCACGGTTTCATTATCAACGAGTCATCTAATTGTAAGATCAATCACTTAAGACAGTGCTTTACTTAGTGGTGATCTTGAAATCGATCTAAAAATCATTGGCTATATTAAACATTTTCCACCTACTTGAAAATATTTCATTGCATCAGTGGAATTGTTGAAGGATGATGATTTTGAAAATATATCTAATGAGATAAAAGACATTGAAAAATTGCACGTCACTGTTTTCAGAGAATATCAATAAAAAATTGCTCTGTATGGTAGAACAACATTTTTGGAAAATGAATCTGTCAATTTGACATTTTTCAGTTTGGGTAACTGTCGTAATTTGTCAAAAACTTTGAATAATTTTCAAAAATTTCTTCGATAACACAAGTGCCTTGTACGAGTTGTCAGTTTCCCCCGGCCACCGGAAAATTTCATAGAAACAATTAATGGGATTAATCAGGTAGTAGAATTAGTCAGAAACATCACTTCTCGGATTATGGAAAAAGCTAACCCGACCATGGACTTGATTGTCACAGATTCTGGAGGTAAAAAAATCTCTCCTTAATTATTAACTAGTTATTTATTCAATTACAAAAAACTCGAGAAACATACAAAATTAAAAGTAAGAAATGGCGGTCGGTTCATTTCTTATGAAACCAGCCAGTGGAATTTTACATAACCAAAACCTTACAGTATAGTAGCTTTTCATATATTAATTTCTTCAAATATAATCGTCGAATTAAATCTGCATCTTCTACCATTGCAAGTTGAAGTAAATTGCTTAAAATTTCATAACCTTAAAAAAATCTGGTAAATAACTATATGCACAATATTTTCTTATAATATTATAGGTTTGGTTCTGGTTGATAATGAAGCTTCTAGGATTTCTATTGATTTGACTACTTGTGCCGTCATTCAAGAAATTCTTTGTATTCTACCTGCCGACTCTATTCATCGGCCAAAGTGCATTGAAACGCAATGCTATTTTACCTACCTCACAACTCATCTCTCTCTGCTAGCCTTCGGATATTTCATGGTACAAGTGTACACGATAAGTCTGATAAAGCATTTAAAGTTGCCACGACGAAGTCATATAAGAACAGTATCAGAATTTGATAAAAAAACAATATCCGGTTGGAGGGCATTTATTCACGAGGAACCATCTTTTTCACAATTATCCAAATATCTACTAGAAATATGTGACCTTCGACCAAGCAACGTACGACCGTAGAAGGAAGAGTTTTCGGCGGGGTTAAAGTGGTAAATCTACTATGATATCACTTTACGAGGTGACACTGTTTAAACTACGTAAATTGATGAATAATAATAATAAGTAAAATTAACATTACTATTTAGAAAATACATACATTACTTCAGCAACAAGATGCCCCGACGATTCCAGAACGAGTCATATTGACCCTACTGTCTTTTCACTATCTTGAGATCAGTTGGATGTACCCATTAACCAACTGGACAATATCAGTTGCGACGGAGAGTGGTTTCATGAATTTCTGGATGACGTAGGAGGTTATTGAATCCATCATGAGACGAAGAAGAGATCGATAAACTGTCCAAGTCGCTGATATTCACCTGACTTGGTCCCATATGAAGGTCCCTATTGTGCCATTTTGTCGGATTCACCATATGTAGACTGACTTTTATAATGGAACTCCTGAGGGTTCGTTTTAGAAGGATCGCTAATGGGATTTGTAACTGGATTAGACATAATTTTGATATCAGACTGATGTCGTTTGTGGCTAAGAAATGACGACTATTTCGAGGACTTATCAAGAAAAATCAAGGTTCCTGCTACCGCAGGGAATACTGGAAACAGCTAAATCCTCGTAGAGGGACATGAAGGTTGGCCCACAAGTAACGAATGGTTGTTGAGTATACTGCTTGCGATTACTTACATCCCTACTTCCATCAACCTCGTATCAGGGTGGAAGTACATCAACCGCACATGCTGAAGAAACTAACGACATCAGAATCGTCTTGAAACAGTGATTAATTTCGTTCCTCCGGAAACAATAAGTCCGTCTGAGACAACTGGATTTTCAAAAGGTTTCTTTTCTGCAACGTCATCGTGAACCTAAACACTGATCGCCCTGATTCCTCCTTCCATAATAATCAAGAAGTTGATAGGAATCGATTCGAGTCCAAGACAAGGTATCCCGCATTATTTCTTGATCCTGGTGAAACAGAACTATGGTTTCTTGGAGTAGAGATTTTGAAAGTGTCCAATGAATCCTACCTATCTTCGAAATGGATATTCCGTCGGATTTCTTTTTTTTTGGAGTACTGGCAGAGTAATACCTACTCTGATATCACTGACGTCACCATCATTCAGCTCGCAACGAATGGATAAAGAAGATCTGAGATTGTCTGAAAACCTTTGAAAAAAAAGTACTAGGGTAATAAGTCACGGGAAGAAAGGAAGAGTGAAATGGGGGAGGGGATGAGCGACGCGTGTCGTCCTTATCGAAAATTTTTATCCAGCGTATCTCGCAGCATTAACCTCGTACAATTTTATATAGGAGCGATCGCATCCGTTATCAGAAATGTACTTGTTGAAGATATCGTTCCGACGTCTAACGTCGAGATATACTTTACGAGAGGGAACCTTTCGACTTTCTTACACGTTGAGAATCGAGAGAACTTGACATTTTCTTTTTGATGTCAAGACGCCTCGAGTGTTTCTCTAACTCTTTAGTTCACTTGGGAAATGTCAACGGGTGATGTTTACATTAGCTACCGTCCTGTTGACATTTACAATTGACGTAAGCGCGGAACGATACCGCTGCGTTATCTATAAATTACCTATATAATGCATCAATACTGACAGCCATATGCTTGACCCAACTCTTATTAGCCGAAGCTCCATTAATTTATTTTTAAAGAACCCGACAGTCACTGATTAAATTTTCAAAACATTTCGTATCCTATTATAGTAAAGTAATGCGATCAAAGAATTCTTAAAGTCCCAAAAGCTCGGCATCAAATCAAAATCCTTGATTAATTGATCCTTCCTAAAAAGATTCGAGCCGCTCGAATCCTATTCGTGAAGTCGCTTTGAATGGACCCGCATTCCTTAAGCGTAAGGGTGAGAGGACGATCCGCAATGGACAATGGGAGTTTTCGCATGGATTTTGTGTGCCAGGGGAAGTCTAGTCCGCTGAATGTACGAAGCCAAGGAAGTCAGTGAAATGATAGAGAAGCTCGACGCTGGGGACAGATCAATGCTGATCTGACCTCAAGGAATAGATACTCCTCTCTCCCTGTGTGTCTATTCAAATAGCTGATATCCGTAAAGTATCATTCAGAAAATTCATAAGCCGTTCTATCAGCTGGAAATTCCTATTCGATAAGAGTTTCAGGTCCAATGGATCTTCCTATGACTCCAGCAGCAGCTATGGCTACCTGAATCTGGTCTGTTCTCCAGTTTATCGTGAAATCAATTTCCAGCCATTATGGAAGTTGCTGCCAGGTAATTCAATTCGCCAAACCTACAGCATTGCTGTGCATAGAGACAGACACTGATGATGCTAATAAAATATTAGCAACAATTATGGCTGATTTAACTGCGACCTAAATTTAGACCTTGAACTTTCAGGATCAACCTTGTCTAATGCTGATATCAGCTTCCAGGACGAGGTTATGTCAGGTTACTCGAGGTCTAATATTGTGGACATGCGCCCTCCATTAACGCCAGGCTTCCTGAGGGGTTAACGAGGGGAGCTGGTGGATGTCGACATTTAATGTTTGGAGGATCCTAGTACGTGACTGTTACCCAGGACCATCCAGAACCATCCAGAATCATCCAGAACCATCTAACTCGCTAGGGTAAACCTTCAATCTGTAATAAAGATACAAGATTTCGCTGAAAGCAGTTTTGTTTTAATTGCTGATTAATTTCAAAGTTATTATAAGGGATCATGATTTAAAGCTAATTTCCCTTTTTACCCCCTTTGTAATAATATGGCGGAACGGTTAATTTCATGGCTGGACATAATTACAAGATGAAAAAAATAACTATTTAGATACAGTATTTCTTATACATTCTAACAGGTAATCAGTCTTCATGAAATGTTGAAACTCCTGTTATTCTGTAATTTTCTTTCGAACTATGTAGTATCTGCTTAGGAGGATTTATGAGAAACTGCCAGCAGGGGAAGTAGACTAAAAACCTTATGAAATTTAGAGATGATAGTCTTCCCCCCTCCCTCCCTCCCCCGAGAACCTTTTACAAGCGTTCCTCGCTAATAGTTTGCTGGGAAATAAAAAGAGAGACTCGTTTGGATTGGAAGAGGCTTCCAAGGTGCTTGCGCAAGAGCAGTTAGCGAAATTCGTAAAGAGAAAAAAGCATCGAAGCATCAAACAACCGTGCAAGTGTGAAAGCGTAGAAGAAAGTTGTCTGCGTTCTTGCGTTCTTCATATTTTGCGTTCCTTTTATTTATGTCTTTTCCAGACTAGGACGCCGAGAAAAAAAAGGTGAAATAAAAGAAATGAGGATTTGATTGTAACTAATTTGCAGATTCCCTCCCATAATGTTGCCTCTCTGATTTGATGTCGAAAACCGTCGATTGGTTCCACCAAAGGAATGGAAACGAGCCTGGGAACAAGGACCGCACACACTGAAGAATAATAAGAAGAAGAAAACAATATTGTGTAAAGAAATTGTAGAAGAGAAAAAAAAGGGGGAAGAAAATGTCGGGTCGATCGAACTCAAACATAAAAGTAGAGAAAGAGAAGGAAAAGGGATCTCGAAGGATTTTTTTCTCTTATCCCAAGCTGGCATCTTGTTTCACCAACGAATGTTGCCAGTTTTTATATGCAAATAGAAACCATATACTTTTGTTTCGTTCATCTCCTTCGACCTATTGACATTTACATTTTCATATTGACATTTTTCCGTCAATTCTTTATAATACTGATTTTTATATTGCATAATACGATACATGAATGTAATATTGTTTATTGTCATATCAAATACGTACGATCCGTTCTTTTTGTTACATTTCGGATGCTGCTCCTTCTGCTTCGCTGCTTCCTTATCCCCATCGCTCGTTCGTTGCTGGTTCCTCGTGGTTTGAAAAATTCACGGAAGCATCCATTTGCATTTAAATTCATCCCTCTCACACCATCGAGGTACCTCAAAGTTTTCATTTCCTTGAATGTCCACCCAACAGTTCCTTCCACGTTTTGGAGGCCCCTCCTCATCTCTCTCTCTCTCTCTCTCTCATTCTCTATCTGCTTGGGTCGAATAAACTAATTCCTCTTTCTCTTCTCTCTGGATGATATTCTTTGTCGTGGTGTTCTGCTCGATTTTCCATCACATTTAATTCAGCAATTCTCCAGGACCCACCGTCACTGAGACCACGCGCTCAGGGCAGTACGCACTCTTTTTGTACGGTCCTTTCTATTGTCTTTGATTCTTTCTTTCTTTCCCTCTCTGTCTCTATATCCTTATCATCAATTATTTTATGGTCTCCCATAGAAGGGCTTGCTTTCGTTTCCCTTGTTTTCGCCAGGAGCTCGACGCTTTTTCTTTGTGATCGCGCCAGGGCTGGGGAGCAGGGCGGGAGGATGAGGGAGCGAAGACGCCGATTCTGCCACTGGCGTGAACCCAGATGCGAGAATTCGTCTATGCATTTTAAATTTCAATCTGAAATTCGGCAGTTCCAAGACGGATTACCTACTCATTCTTCTTCCTTCTTCCTTCCTTATCTCTTCGCTTTCTCGTAGCAATATAAGATTCCTTCGTCTCTCTCCATTTTCATGCCACAGTAATCCCAATCGAAGGGAACGAATCTTGAATTTTCCTTTAACGCGTAAAAACACTAGGACGCGTGCACTCGTTATCAAAATTCGAAACTCAAAATTACGATCGGTTGTGAACTCGAAGCTTTGCTTCGAGATATAAAAAATAATTTATTATATACAGGGTGTTCCGAAATTACCTGACCAACGGGGTATGGCGGTGTTCGGGAGACATCACTGGTCACGAAAATGA
>JARQTH010000270.1:220156-362172 GCA_030142595.1 Trachelus iudaicus
AGTTCGTAGGTGCCTACGTTTCTGTTGATGCTTCGCTCTGATTGGTCAACTTTGACCTGCTCCCATTTAAAAACTATAACCTTCCGGAGAAAAGGAAGGTCATTTTCGTGATCAGTGGTGCCTCCCAAACACCGCCATACCCCGTTGGTCAGATAATTTCGGAACACCCTGTATATCTATAATTCACAAACAGCCAGAAACTGTCAACCAACCAGCTTCTAAGTTACCAGGTATAATAATAATTATATTTCAGTTTATCCAACTAACTGTCAACTAAGATTTTTATAATTATTAGTAAATAATTGATCCCTTTGTTAGATTAAACAGAAAGAAAAATTTCTTTAAACCCGTCTTAGGTAGAGAGTCAATATTGGTTAAATGAAAAAGTGATGTTAGTGTTTTAGAATACAGACAAGAAACAGCGGATGTACCGCCTATATCATATATTATAAAATTCCAAAGAGTGACTATCCGTACGGAAAGTTTTGAGTAAATCAACGTTAATCTTATGTGACACTGGAAGCTAATTTTGCCCCAAGGGATGCGCCCTAAGCGTCGGTTAACGATAAGTTTACGTGCGTAGATATAAAGCAGAACGTTATCACGCAAAGTTCACGTGTAGCATATCGTGTCTGACGCGATGTGATGTCATGCACACTTATTTTGCTGATGTTTTTGCCTATTGTCTGTTTCCCTAATACCCGTTATATTGCAGACGTAATAAGCAAACCGTACTGTGCGTGCTTGTTACTTAGAAAACTGGAAAATCTATGGCGCGTGATATTTTCATTCGTATGGAAAACAAAAGTTGCTCCGTTTCAACGCCTATTTTTCCAGGTGCGTGTCGAGTTGGAAATTAAAGTTTCGCTGCCGTTATTTACGTAAATTTGTAACCTGCATTTGCCAACGGTAGTTTTTAAATTCGTAAAGCGATGTGAGTACGGTAATGTGAATTAACTGCGAAAACGGTGAGTTTTCATTTTGCTTGTTTGGCTTGTTGAGTCACACGTTATATTAAATTTCCAATATAACCGTATCTTGACTATCTTGTTTACAGGTTATGCGTAAGCGTGTTTTGATATTCGCTTCGCTGAATTCTGTTCTCTGCAATATCGAAGACATTTTCAATCTTATCATTTGGATACGAAACGAAAGGTGGTTAACTATTTGACGAATCTCTGGATATTTATCAAATTCTTGAAAATACATTTCAAGCAGACGATATTAGGATCAGGCCTTGGCGGAAAAACTCGTCGTGCCCTTTTTTTTTGGGGGATCTAAATGGATTTCGTGGAAGATTCGGGCTATTGCCTTCTCATAAACCTTATCCTTATTGAGTCTCTAAATGGCACTTTTAGGGATGACCTATCAACGGGTGTGTCTAAATTCTATGAGAACCTTTAAACATCTCAGAACTCGTAGCTACTTCATCAATGGGATTTCTAGGCAGAGATCAGAATCATGTCCTTTCGTTGATGGGGCAAACGTGTATGGGTTTTAACAGAGTCTATAGCGGATAGTCTAAAATTAAAAAAAATATATATATTTTTCACTAGTACTTTTTGTTTGAGCTAGTTAGAACCCTGTTTCGCAAACTTTTTTGCTTGGTACTCTTGGATTACAAATGAAAGAGAAAGCCTTGTCATTATGGTCGAAGGACTTTTAGAACAGCTTTCTAATTAATGAAATATATTAGTACTGAACCAAGTATAAGGGTTGTCGTATTTTACAAGTGAAAAGGGGAGGTGTTCTGTGAACTTGCTTTAATTTTTCCAGGCCCAACCGGGACGAGATCAGAAAATCAGGAAGGTTTGGTAGACAGTAATTTTCCGGCTAACTGGGATGAGACGATTAAGGGTTCAGGGCGGATGAAGACTGCAGGAAATTGTTTTTTCAAATTCGTGAAAGCAGAATAAGTAAACTCAGTTAGCAAAGTCCGGAGTGAAATTACGCTTAGTTTTCCCTGAAGCCACTTTCACTTTTCAGCCAATAAGATTTTTCAAATTTCCATAATTTCTCTTAATAACCCTTTTTTTCGTCAGGCAAATGACTGATAATAGGATCCAACGGGGTTTCTATCAACCGTGTGAATTTCGGGGCTGGTTATCTAGTGTATAAACTATCCCTTGTATCCTTCGTGTAACCGATAAGAGAAAGTACTCTGGCGTGAATACGTGCTGGCTGAGCATTCGATTTAGATCTTCCTGAAGGCTAGAGGGTAGTTTACCCCACGCGTTCGATTAAGAACTTTTGAACCTTTCGATAAGAGCCTTGTATAGATATTTTAGCAACCTCCTAAGGGCGATAATGGTATATAGCATTTTGGATATGAAAATTTGTTCACCAGAATTTTTAAAATTTTTATACATCAATCTTCGACAATACCTTTTAAATTTATCTAACCTTATAATCCTTTTTTTTTATTTTTTGTCCTACGGGAAGTTGACGCTTTCGCAATTTGAAATTCCTTCCTGGACATTTTATATTTTTCGACTTTACTACGTGTTACATGGAGCTTTGGGTCGTATCTCGTACAGGGAATTACCCAGGGATGAAATTTATGCCGTGAACCTAAGAATACACATTGACTGGGTTTTAAAGCAGGAACAGGATAGAAGAGTCTTAACGGAATATAAACAAGGGACTGATGACCGAATAAAAGTAAGAGTTTTCTTTTCTCTGGTAAACCAAAATAACGGTCTGTCCAAGATAAGAAATAATACATTGCTGTAATTATTTTAATAAAAAAAAAGACCAAAAAACTTTCAGATTGATAACACCAACAGCCAATTGTTGTCGCGGAAATAATCATAAAAATCATTCAAGATCTTTTGGCAATTTTTAAAATTAATTTTTGTGTCGAGGGAGAAAGAATTTTATCCAGTACCAATTCACTCTTAATTGGGTATGTTCCGGTCAGTGGTTCGATTTTCAATCCCCTACCATTGTGAGTTAATAAAATCAACAATGGATCGAGAAAGTTTGTGCAGGCGCAGCCATTAACACGTGGCCCTATGACCCCATGACCCCCCCCCCCCCTAGGCTGCTGTACATAATGTGACCTTACCAAACCCAACTTGATTGCGTGTTATCGACGGAAATGAATTTTACCTGAATACGTAGGAAATTCAAAGGGACCGCTTTATTAACAAAAATGTCTGAAGACGTATGTATATATGTACCTTATACAGGATTATTACTAAGGTAGTCAGAGAAATAAAATAAATTGTCCTTGTATAGCTGTAAACCTGTAAACCACTCTATGGTATATTTAAATGAGCCCATCTAAAGTAAAATAGAGATTGTGGAAGTTTCATGCGAACATGTGTTTGAAACTCTAAAATCTTCTCTTCATTCTGGTAACCATAAGGGTTGCGACAGACAGCAGTAGAATTTCTGTATATGTATCTTGGAGCCCGCGAATATTAAAATCCCTAAAGTATTTTTGATTCTAGTAAATTTAAAAAAAATACATATCAACATAGCTCCTATGAACGTGACTATAGAAGACATGCAGATATGGATAATATTTTAAAGAGAAGAATATGGATCGGTCCAGAATTTGGATGCTGTGTCACCTTTAATCTCACTACGCGCAAGAGTGCGTGCTTTTAATACATATTTATTCGAAATATATTAAAGTTCCTTCAGATACGTATACATTTTGGATCCTCGTGTTTTACTTGGTCCTTGTACTTTTCACCCTTACAGTTTTCAGGTCGTTCTCCCTATGAGATTTTATCACTGCAGATCAATTTTTTTAGCATTGACTTGTACAGGCATTCATATATATACGAACCGCAAATCCGCATGTTGTTCTTATTCCCCCCTCTGCCCCTCCAATCAGCCGGGCATTTTTTTTACGCACCGGAAAAAATAAATATTTCGTAGATAATCCGAAGTGATAGCTTTGCTCGATCTGTTAAGCACTCACCCTTATGAAATCTGTCTCGTATGACGTCATCGCTGTGTTTACCCTTGGATATATTTTTTTCTACGGATTTACCAGAAAAAATCATGTTTTTTGGGATCACCTAACAGGAAAACTGTTTGGGTACAAATATCGCCATGTCTATAATACATATATTGCTAAAGTAGCAAAAAAAAAAGCAGAATTTCACTAAAGGCCTCCAGAACTTTCAGCTCTTAGGTGTACTGTTTGCTGATACAAGGGGGATGATTTTTAATAAGAAACGTGGTCTTGGATAGGATTTGGAAAGCGAAGGATATTGTATTTGCCAGATATTCCTTGAGGAATTCAGTGGGGATCCAGAATGCGAAATTTGGTCCTTCTAAGGAATTTTTTTCGCAGCATATTCCTATTTCAATTTGTATTGAAATACTGGTCATATTATAAAATTTCTTTGACAGAATTTCACATTGACGCATTGCGTGTCATTTACGTGATATTTTGTAAAGGCCCAAGGCACGTCCGAGGGAGATAGAAGTTTCGCAAGGCAAACATATAAAAAGCATATGGTGCCTGGAGGCTGCATTTAATGAGGCTGCGGATGGTCGAGAGAAACGAGGCTGAAAGAGGCACTGAAAGATGAAACTGGTGGTTCAGGGCTTAGAATGTGGAATCCACCCTCTGCCACCCCTACTTGTTGAATTAATTCTTTCCCCTATAGAGATAAAAACAATTCCCTTGTTGGTCACGGTACATAAAATATAAATATATCAAAGGGTCTATCTAACATTTTTTTTCTGGAAATTACTTGAACGTTTTATAATTCGATATCAATAATTCGCTTTAATTTATTCAGCTTTAATGGCGACTGATAATCGGGAATCGAATGGGGTAAAAGGATTTTTCTGGCTCGCTTTTTATTTATTCTTCACTGTGCTCTTTTGACTTATTTAATAATTTATCGAAAATGGGGAATTTATAAATTACGGATTCTTATATTGCGACAGGACTGTTTTACATTGTGAAAAATTCTTCGTCACTCTTTTATCATACTACCCGAACAATTTTTAAGAATAATAGCTCTTTCTTTGTGGAACCCCCGTGAAGTTTTAATTTTAACCATTAATTAAGTTAACCCGGATCGATTCGTGGATTGATGTCACTCATTTTTGTCTTTGGTCGATTTTGGAAAAAAAATGGAATTTCTTTTAATTGAGAAATAACTGTAGATACTTTTATATGAAATTCAATTGACGGTTATGAAAAATTTTTTTATACGTTTCAGCCGTATGTTCTATAAGATACTATATCAATTTTATATACAATAAATCAAATAATACAGTACTGACGTAACCAGTAGAAATCGCCTAGAAACTTTAGAAGAATATATGAGAAACTTTTTGAAGTAACATTTGAAATATAATAGATAGTAATCCTGACAGTATAATATATATACCATATTAACACGAATATAGTCCCAGTGGTGGACATGCAGTTTGGAGTTTAAGGGTGATTTTGTGGCTGAAATTAAATTCTGAATAAGTATCAAGTTTCAAACTTTCCAAAAGGGTAGGAATAGGAAAGTGGTAACGGTTTGAAGTGAGTCATACGTCATGCCCAAGCCAAAAGGACCATTTAGAATTTTGGGTTCTCTAAAATAAAAATCTATCCGACACTATGGTAATGTCCGTATACCAAAAGTTTCGAATGGGTTGACTACGTATTTCATATATTTGAACCTCAGACTCACGATTCTAAAATAGTGTCCATATAAACTCCATAATATTTAGCACTCAACGCACGCAAGAGGCGAATAAAACGTTGCAACCAAAGTGGCAAAGTATTAAAGTTTTAAAGGCAGTCAAGATACGTGAGACGGTACCGTCTATAGGAAAGCATTAGACGGCAGTAGCAGCCGTGTATAATTAGCCGAAAAGTTTGTAAAAGTTGGATCTTTTAATAGCCACTACCCCTTGGAGCATACAGGAGACTCAGATAGAGTCTCTATAGGCAAATAATTCTTACACGCTTGTTTAACTTAATTGTCGAGTAAAAAAATGTTGTTTGAAACATTTAATTCTTTATTTAAACAAAAATTTAATACGTATCCCACGCGTTGATGAATAATTGATGTAAAATATTTTTGACCACTTACCATAGTGTCATTGTGAATTAGTTGCAGTCGAAATTTCGAGAGAAGACCCATTTCGTTGACCCTGTCAACTGCTAGTCGAGCTGCTTGGAATTCGCTGGGACCTTCCGGTCTGGCTTCTGCATTTTGGGTCAGTTCGAACAGGCCCAGAATTGTTATGTTAATCTTATCAGCCTCTGGTACTATCTCTCTCTCCACTTCTGTGGTACTGATACTACTGATAACGTCTTCCGTAGTAGGATTTCGAATTGTCATTATGTCGTGAATAAGGGTTGACATCTTGTGATTGTCCTCGTCTACTTTTCTTCTAGGATGCGGAGCATCCCGACTGGGACTCTTGGGAAGATCCGGAGAAGGAAGTATGACCGGTAAACCGGAAGTCGTTTCCTCTTCGATTTTAGCCGGTCCAAAATGGCGCCTGTCGAATTTCTCATGTACCGGTTGTGGCTTATGCGTAGCTCTCACTGGGAATTTTTGCGAGCCGTCAAATCCCGTAAACGGTGGCTCGTTCTTCAAAATGGATTCATCAATTTCCTTCGTGATATTGGATGATAAGACATCAGTGAAACTTTCACTGAAGAACGTACTTTCATTCCCATCACTCTTGATCCTCCAGGTACCGTTTGTATAGTCGCCTAGAAAAGTGCTATGGTAACTCTCATTAAAAAATATTCTATCCCCATTAAACTCTGAGATATTGTCAAAGGCGTCGCCAGCGTCGCCAATACGAAAGTTACTGGTAAGATTAACTGGTCCATTTTCATCAGATTTAATCAAATTCAACATAAGGCTTTCAATCGGTGTGGTGGTGTGAAGAATCTTGCCCACTTGATCCTCCGGTTCCTGAAGGGCAGGCTGCGTATTACGATCATGGATGACATCTTTGTCAAGCTCTCCCAGGATCTGAAGAGGAAATGTAAGGGACAGAAGGAATAAGAGAGATGGGATGCTGGGAGGGAACGAGAGAGAGAAACGAGAGAAGCTCGAATGGCCACTGGACGACATAATCAGCCTCCAGCGGCGAGATATCGGTGCGCGACGGCCAACCTGCTCCTCCTCTTCGTTGACCTCATCTGTAACACAACACAGAGACAAATTTGGGATTATTATCAATGTATCTTCAACCAATCTCTGCTGGACCCATCAGAGTCGTGAACCACCCGTCTTGTAACGCAGTTTCAGCTGCTCGATTTAATTGGTTATAAAGTTTCGACAACTGGGACCAAGAGACTATGACAGCACGTGAGCACTACGTGATCATACTTCCAAAGACCCAAGGGTTGCATCCCTTATACACGTTCTTCATCCATTATACGATTATTTAAGCTTCGTACACGTTTAGCGCTACATCCATTACAAGGATATTACAGATATAAATTGACCAACGAGATAGTTCTAGATCCTCTGCATCTTCGCCATCTCCTGGATAGTTTCCATTTTTATTTCCATCTCTGTCCGCCTTATCCCGAGTAGAAAAGCTATCTCTACTAATGTTACGAAGCTCGTTGGTCTAGACTGCTAGAGTACTAGACTACTATCTCTGTCGGTAGATACAGGTACTTTCGAGCCACCCCGTTTACTCCGTTCATCCCCTCACCACTATATCCAGGTTTCTCGTTACACGCCTAGAGCCACTTTTCCTACCCATATTTCCTTCTTTTTCACTTTTTTTACTTTATTTAAAAAAATACCTCTTCACTACTTCCCCTTATCTTGTACACTTTCCCTTGTATATCGTCTGACTCAGCTACGCGAGTCCTGCCACCTTTTTCCCTACGCTACTTTGTGTCTGGTCCTCTCGGGTACTATCACGGTTTTGACGAGATGCTAGGGACATTGAATATATTTATATCAACCTCTATAAGAGGACCTACAGATTTGGCTAAGCTTAGGCTAATAGGGTTGCAGGGAAATCTCAACCCCATTAATAATAACCAGTCTTCATATCAAAATTATATATAATAGCACGAGAGGGTTTTATTTACAAGGTAAACAGCAGCAGAAGCATAAGGGATGACTGGCATAAAAGATAGTTCATATCATAAGGGTAGGCACTTCCATGAAAGTTACGTAAGCCGAGAATAATGCAAATAACAGATAAATCTTGGTCACTTCTCGTGGAGTAGCTACTTTAACTACAGGGTACGAGAAAGATTGATCAGGCTAGCTTGAATATTTCTGAGGACGAAATGGCGGATGATTGAAATATAGGGAAGTAGCTACACAACACGGTCAGCGTCATAGCAATTAGTCCGATTGGCTGCTGGAGTAATGAGGTGCTTTGTGTTGGAGATACAACCCCTGCAATTGCCATTGGGGTGGGACACGTTTTAGATAGGCACTTGTATAAGGGATGCACGAGACGCTACTGACGAGGGGGTTGAATGCTTGATATTTGATGTAGGTAAAAAAAGGCTGGGATACGCGAAGGGCCTTTACGTAGAGTCGCACAAGGGAGGTTCTTTTCTCAACTTCCCCATTGACCTACCTTATTTCATAATGGAGGTCACGTGCACAGTGTCCCACATGAGAAAAACGCGAGCGTTATATCGTATATCTACAGAGTGAATAATCTCTGCTGCATTTTTTTTTTCTTTATATTTAATACCACCCGCCCCTTTATACGCGTCTTTTAAGGGAGGCCCATTCCATCGACCTTTCGAACCGATCGAAACGATCGCGTCATTCAACCCCTTTGAAAATTTAATGTGTTCATTCGATTAACGACACTTAGGCCGTAGGCAGAGTGCTATGGTACAGTAATGATTTTCGCAGCATCCCTGTCTATCGAAATGAACACGGGATAATTCGTTTCAGTGTCCCACTTTGAGGATGATGATAATTCAATGAAGCTCTACGAAATTAGTTTTCATGGATAGAGATCCTTTTGAGAGATTTTTGTTTATTTGCGTCTGTACCAATTTTACAGTTTATACTAATGTATTGTTCAATTAGTATCTACCTTACCTCATCATTTGGCCACTTTTGTCTTTCGCCGGGATCCAATCCATCCTTAAGTTTGAATAGGGTCGAGGGACGAGCCCTCGTCCTTTATTTTTCTCTTGGGAGATCTTCAGTGATTAATCAGAGTCAGTTTGATCATTGCGGTAGAATTACCGCTAGTGAACACTTTGAAGATCCTTGTAAAATGGGCGGGAATCGAAAATTTGATAAGCTTCCACTGCACTGAGTATAGAGATTGGGTATAGGGGTTAGGTTGATCCTTGAGGGGATGTAAAACGGGAAAATTGGAAAGCGAAAGCTAAGCAAATCTTTTGGGGGTGTGTTCGGGGTGGAAACTGGGAAAGTAGTGAAATTCGGAATTTTGAATGTACCCAAAGTCTCCTTTCGCGCACACCTGTTCCACCCTCTTTGGTGCTGCTTTATACACTCTTACACTTTTGTTGGGTAACCGGTAAGGTTGAAAGTTTACGCGCGTATTCTACACCCTCTGCTTCCAAAGCAATCCCTAGTTCTTTCGGGGAGCACCTCGATTTACACAGCCCCGACGAATATTGGTCCTTTGGAGAAAATTTGAGGAGCCTCGAAAAAAATATTTCATCTGCTTCGAAATATTTTTCATCGGATTCAAGGAGAAGCGTTTCTCGAGAGAAATTTGAATAGGGTAAATAGGGTGGAAGATAAAAAATAAATTGCACAATGATGATTTAATGAAGGATTCACCTTCCCGCGTAGTAAGATTTATTATAAAAATTCCATCGAAATTAAAATTGTTCAAATTGTTTTCTTTTTTTTTACTTTGAATGATCTACATAAGATCCAGCGATCCAGGATTTCTCTATCAGTAGAAACGCGTCGCGTGGTGGCGGTGAGCGCACTGTTACCCTGAGAGTCTGTACAACCCTCGGTAGCTCGTGCTCCCGAGAACCACCCTTAACGCGCAGGCTCTAGAATCACCCTTACCGTTTACATTTTTACGAATACTAAAGATACCTCTCTCTCTCTCTCTCACTCAATCTTGATGAAAATGGTTGCTATATCCCTTGTACACAGTGACCTATAAGTGCAACCCTTTTTCTCTGATATTGCAAACCTAGTAAACTTACAACCCCTAACACGTATCGCAAGTATTGCTTGTTCGACTCCATGCGCCAATTCACCTTTCTCTATGCAAAGCCACCGTTTTGCATGCACAAAACTCTCCCCATGATGGTTAGTAGTCAACCCCCTTTTTAAGAGGAAATTCTTTAATAAAATGCTAGAATTCATCCCCCTAAAGACCATATTCCTACCCTGCCAGTTGGACTTTACTACCAACTGTCGTAATCGAATTTACTTGGCGGATTAACTTCAGCACCCGAGTAACGCGACACCTCAAGTGCAAATTGAATAGTAACATTTGTAGAGTGGTAAGACCGGTGAAGAGGTTTCTTCATTAAAATTTTTTCTCCCCCACCCCCCTCCGGCGCTTTTTTCTCTACTTATTTCTCATTGATTTTCAACATTAAGCTTTAATCCAATTACGTATTACAGCATCCTGAAGCGCTGCTATAATACGGTTAATTTACTCTTGGCTACGGTTAAATTTAGGTAGAACAGATGGAAGCTTTGAAAATGGATAGCTCCCTCTTTGAAGTACTATCCCACAAAGTTTCTGACCGAAGAATTTCTTTGTGGGATCGTAACAAGTACCTAATAGTATTTCACCCTGAATCTGACAGGCAAATCGAAAATTCAATCAAACGCGGAAAAACCGTGGTTGTTAACACATACCAAATCATTGAGTTGCACCAACATAAGGACGGTGAAATATCGGTGTTATTAAGACATTCTGATACAAACTAGAGGGTGGTAAAAATCTCTCATGAATATTTAGGAGGTTTAACGTGGTAATTCGGAAGTTTCCACGTGACTAAGTAAATTATTTTTTTTAGAAAGAAATTAAATTTCCTTAAGGGTGATTCCTTCTACCTGGGAAAGGGATTCGTGACGCACGGAACTAATTACAGGATTCGTGTTCGGCATTCATATGGAAAAATGTTTGGATACCCCTTGAAAAATGTCTATATAGATATTCGTGAGGATTTTCAACTCGCATAAGGTTCATCCCCTATTTTCATCCCCTCCACTAGCCACCTATACTAGCTCTAGTCGATTTCCCACGAAATCTGACGTGACCAAAGGTAATTCGTTTATCTGCCTCTTCGTCTCCCGAGTGAGAGAGACTATCAAAATCACCCATACCGGCAGCATCGCCATCGCCGGAACAACGAATACAGCAGTTCTGATGCCATCTCCGTCCCTTTCAACCCCCTCAAAGCAATTTACTCCCTCATGCATCACAACTCTCGCGTCATTAATTAGCCGCAGCGTTGAAACGAACCCCGACAGTTACAGATACAGATAGAAGGCACAGGTGGGACTTGTGACCTTTGAAGATCTTCCTTTATTTTATTTCCGGCCCTCCTACTTTTACGTCTAATTTTCAAACCTTGACTATATGGTAAAATAACCGTCTGGAAAACTTAATCGCCAATGGCACGTTTAAAAAGTTATATTAGAAGAAGTTGGAACCTGGCGTCATATTAATTCTAAAAGCATCAAGCAATCAAGGGATGAAAAGACCAGACGCAGAACATGTGGGACGGTCATGAGTTGAGAATGAGAATCGTGCTCAGAGTATGAGATAGTTTACCTGGAGAGCTTGATAGCTCAGTGACTCGCTTCCCTCGCAGCCTCATACCACAGTAATAGGTAATATCGTATTTACGATGTTAGGAAAATAATTTTCACAAGTTGCGGATAATTTACGAAACTGTCGTTAGACTTTCATAAATTATCCTTTATAGTAGATTCTGTAATAATATATGCTGAAATACAATACAGATGGCAACGTGTATATTTACAACTGAAATAGAAGTGAATTGATACGTTATGGCCCAGGAATCATAATAGGATTTTCAATAAAAAAAAGGGGGGGTGAATTCGCTATTCCAAATAACACCCTGTCAGATGTCCGTAAAGGAACGTGAAAACAATCAGCCGTGGCTGATGCAAGGGAGTGGAAAAGTGGAAATCCCAATAGCTCTCAACGCTGTGTATCGGAGGCATTGTTCACGTGTAATTTTAGGTGTCAACTCCAGGTGTCTCTAGCTTCGGGCGTAGGCCGACGTTTCCTGTAGGTAAGTATTCGAACAATAAATGTGGGAAAAGCTCTGCGGCAATGTTACTGCTGAAATGAGTTTTAACCGTGATACAAAAAGCTCCGTACCTCATCATTCTATAAGGAAGCTCTAAAATATCAGGAGAAACTAAAAAATACTAGGTAAAATTCTCATGAAATAATACGAGGAAGGACACGGAGTCAATTTTCTCACGTTACAATTTTTCTTCAGATATCTTTGAATTAATAAACGAGAACGGAAAATAAGCACTAGATTGTGAGACACGGGTAATAATAAAAAAAACTAGCTTAATCCGATAATAAAAAAAAAGAATCGAAAAACATCAGCAAAGAACGTGAGACATAGCCACCGATGGGGATCGACGTAGGCGCAAAGCACTTCTCTTCACCAGAAATTAATAAGGGTAGAAAGAACACAATATTAAATGGGAGATGGAAGTGGCTCGACGATTCTTTGAACGAGTCATTTGTTTCAATAATGCTATAAGAAGACCAAAGCAAAAAGTATATTCAGCTAAGAAGAAAATATACAATCAGTAAACGTGTTTCTAACCTCTTTCACGCGGCTGTCATTATTTCTCCACTGATCATCAAACAATCTTCTTCCCTCTCACTATTTCGTCTGTATCTTTTTTTCCATCCATTAAATTCTTGCTAGGCCGTAAGCGGGATTCCAGAAATTAGGAAAACCAGGAGACAAAATCTAAGAGGAACACTCAAGGATCGCGGCTGACGCGGCACTACGTGCCAGCATAATGGCTCTTGTCTCGGCAGCGTTTCACGTTCTATTCAAGGTTCGAGGGACTCGACACTGACGTCTCCGGCATTAAATCTGCTTAACCACGTCTCACACTCTCTCTGTTAACTCTCACTCTATCCAGTATTATGCTCACACTCTTCGATATCGACTTTTTCAGTTTCTCACGGCATTAAGCCTGTCACACTACTTACGTAGACGTTCGCTTCGATACTACTTATAACTATCTTTTAATCGTCTCTTTACCGAAGGAGAATACTACCTTTAATATCTCAAAAATCTTCTATTCTCCGAAACTTTTTCCCTTCTCATCCATCAGAAGCTCTTTCACTTTCTCCAATATCGACCTCTTCCCATTTTCTCTTTACACCGATACTATGTAACTGCCCTTACCCTTTTTCTGTTCATCCCCTCAGTCCCCGAAAAAAAAGATGCCAACTCGACGTACCCTTCTAAGGTCTAATCGAATCGGAGTGGTATTTCGATGTAATGGCACTTCAGAATTTCAGTAAATCCCACGGCACCTGTCAATCTGTCTATAGACAAGAGATGCTGTGCCTCGACTGATTGTTGAATCCACTTAAGGGACTATTCTTATACCTTTTAATTTTATATATATTATAACCTGGCACGTTTCATTCTAATACGCGCTACTTGGTTGCCGCGACAGGTAAATGGGACGAGGTATGGTTAGTATATACAGTAATTTCGGTGATATTCGCGGTTAGTATGAGGGCGCTTAGATCGTCGCTTTTGACGCGATTGAATGGCTACAGATCATTATACGAGTGAAAAACACTACTCACCGGTTTTATCATCCGTTAATATTTCACGTTGAAGTACGTTGTGAGCGAGATCCAAAATCAACAATTTCGTACTGCACCAGTGCCAGCACCAGAGCCAGCGCTAGCGTGGCGCCAGCGTTTTAAAACTATTGCAAATTTCCACAAACGCTTTGCGATAAATTCTCAGGGTCCTCCAGCTAACACCTACTTTCCAGTGTAAAAGTAGTTCTGGGACACCCTGTATGCTTGACTTGTGAATATTAAGCATCAGAATACGTTAGTCTCGGTCTTGGATATTCTACCTAAGCCCTGGTGTTAAAGGCTCGATCGAAGGACCCAAAAGTGGAATACATGGTTTTTATTGTTACAGAACATCCCGAGAGGGATACTGTAATAAGGTGAAATGTTGTGGGTTACATCTTCGTCATTTATTTTCAAGCTATACGCAAGTCACCCTGCCGGTGCAGTCGAATGGTCGACGACAAATGTATAGTTTGTGCTTCAGGGTTTATTTATGAGACTAGGGTAAGACTTCGGCAAGAGTATTCGCCAGGTTTTGCCTTCATTATTCAATGTCAACCAGCACGAAAGCGTCGATGTTTGGCAAACTTTTGCGTTGGAATTTACAATTGCATGCACGCAAATTTCCATAACTCCATCTACATGTGAAATTCTCGAAATCGCCGTTAAAGATATTTACATAATATTCCAGAAGCCAACACCAGAGGGTGAAAGTAACCTAGATACCTTGTTTTGACTGAGTTATCGTTAATAATGCACTGATATTAAGTTTGCGTTATGTCCTCATAGATGGCGAAACTGTCTATGGATCGCTCCAAGGTATTATAGAAACATGTATTCTAATCCGACGTCATCGCTTGATACATTACCCATGATGCATCGCAAGGTTACAATACCTGTTCTCCATAATACCTCAAGTCGATAAACTTCCAACCTTCCCGACTGTCGTGTCTATCGATTGGATTTACTTCGCGAAACTTTTTTATCTTACTGGAATTGATAGCTGGAGACTATTCGTAGACTATTTTCGTTTCTGTGTTACTTCATGAGTATCGTATAATGTGCTGTGTATATACATATGTGTATATCGATCCGAATATCTGGGAACATTGATTGTTCTTTACGAGACAATTTTATCTTTTGTTATGTTTTAGTGCACAAAAAAGTTGACCTAAATTTCGTGAGGTCATGCAATCAATCAAATTATCTATGGTGATAAGAGGAGGTGAGTCTATTAACATTGATACTGTGTAAGAGTCAGGTGGCAAATGGAATCTGTAGCCGAGTAAAAAGCAGACCTGGATCGACTCTGCTCCGAAGAGTCTTATGATTTTCATGTTGATTATTAAGGTCGTAACGCCTCGCTGGCGTATTCAGCGAGTCGTGCTAGAAAAGTATCTCAACAGGAAATAATGAAAGATCAGTGAAGGGGAGTTGGATGAGGATAGGATAGGTATACGGAGAGAAAGAGAGAGAGAGGAGATAATATTCCCGCGCAGGCGTCCCTTGCCAGAGCATAAATGCTGAAGAGCCTCGAAGAGGTTTTGCAATCAATACGGCAATGGCCGACCATAGCCGGCCAGTCGGGGCTGAACCTTCCGAAAGAACGTATCGCACACCCTGGACCCTCGAGTCGTAAACAGAAATTTTTTATTTCGAGATCTGGTCGTCGTGTCGGTATTAGGAATTCGGAAGAGAATTAAAATCAATATTAGTGAATCCTTGACTCGACTTCTGGACAGGAAGGATGAGAATCGTGTTCCTTGATTGATATCGAGATTTTAAAAAGGTGTCAAGGAGCCCAAGGTAACTGACCCTGCGCAACAGTCCGTTCACCGGTAGTCTCTGTCTTTCCACTAGGTATACATATACCTACCTGAATCGTTAACCTACCGATCCTGGTACCGATTATCCCAGGTACTCAGGAATCGTCTGGAAGGAAGACCGAGTCAAGCACGAAGATTGAGAAAAGTATCCGTGGTAGGAGACCCTGAGGCTGCACTGCTGGCTAGAGCTTTCGTGCAATTCTTGTTGAGAAGTTCAGGGACAGGCTTGTCCCGGTTGTCGAGACGCTAGAATCCAAGAAGGCTGCCAAGATCGGCTTTATAAGCAGCTGGAAGGCCATCAGGCTCATCCATCTTTTGGTCGGGAGTCGTAATAGGTCGGACGGGAATTTTCGCAAACACTCCCAAAACGGCAACCCCTCGTCGTCGTGCTGCCAGGGCCCCGCCGAACGCCGCGAGGAATCGCGACCGAGTCCAGGATCTTCCCGGTGCGGAAGTAAAATGGAAGAGAAGTCGTCCTCGCGATTTTCCGAGTACCTGTTTGCAAAAATGGGCGGGCAGGACGTCTCGGCCTCGCAGGGTCCCCGCAAGGTGACAGCAGACACCAGGAAGTGGCTCAGGGAAAATCTTCTCCTACTGGTCACCCTGTCTGGCGTACTTTTAGGGGTAGTGTTAGGTGAGTCTTTTGAAGGTATACAATATACACGACGTAACGAATAATAGAAAAAAACAACAACAAATAACATTTTTTATTATTATTATTCATACATCACACGCCTAGTAAGGCCTCGGATAGTACCGATAGAAAATATTTGCGCTGGCCTTCTGTCATCCATACTAAAAATAACGATCCTCCCTAACCAATTAATTCCAAACGATTGCGTCTGATGAGAACTAACTGATACTATTTCTTTCGATTGACATTTTCAATTCATACAGTTTCTTCTAATTGACATCAGTTAACACAATGGAGTTGAAAGTGACCAGTCAAATAAATAGGCGTCGGGCGCATCTCTGACTTAATTTATTTTTTAATTATAACCACCACGTTCCTAATTTTGCCAATTATAAAAAAACATACGCCTAAAAAGCTAAGTTTTAGGTTCCTTTCCAATTATGCAAATATCACTTGAGTTGGGAATGATCAATAACTGTGATGATTTCCAATGTATACAGACACAATCAATGAGTATTGGACGGCCATTCTAGATATATAAATTACCAGAGAAAATAAGGGTCGTAGCAAAGTGAAAGGGAAGAGGGGGGGGGGGTAAAGGAATAAAAAATACAGCTACTACTTTTATTATTGTTTACTGAATAGTCTGTACCTGGTATTTTCTGACGACTGTGACGTAACTCATCGTCTGCACAGAAATGGAAGCATAACACGGAACATCGGACACGTGCAGAGTCACGCATGCTTCGGTATCGAATTCAGATCGGGGCTTCTCCCTTCTACTATATTCCTGCCATTTGACTTCCTGTCATTTTCTTGAGGATGAGGACGTAATGGAGGCGGTTGAGGAGAATGATGATGACGATCAATATGAATACAGTTTTTCGTTCGACCTCGACCTTCCTTCAGGAGGATTAACTGATCGACTTAATGTACCGGCAGAAACGACCCAGTTCAAATTTAACTTGAGCTTATTACGCAATACATGATACGTCACTCTATCGCATTAAAAAGTGTCAATCACTCGGAAGGGTTTCCTACGAGCGTCTTGACCGTCTTGTCCAATTAACGTAACTAGCTAAAACCGTACGTAAATAGACAATGAAAAAGCTGCCACTCCGTTTCACGGTCGGAGAGACCAGAGTCGAGGAGAAGAGTAGCTAGGAGTCGAGGGATGAACTGTTGAAAGTTAAATATTGATCTTTTCATTTACAGGTTTTGGTTTGAGACCTTTGAAACTTGGCGATGACGCAATTATGCTCATTAGCTATCCCGGAGAATTGTTCATGAGGCTTCTGAAGCTGATGATATTACCGCTTGTGATCGCTAGTCTGATTTCCGGTAGGAAGAATTTTTGTTATTAATTAAAAATTATTAAACAGCGAAATTAATGAATGATATTATTATGATTTTAGGCTCGGCTAGCTTAAATGCTCGAATGAATGGAAAAATTGCTGTAAGGACCCTAGTCTACTTTATTCTGACATCCTTATTGAATGCGATTCTTGGTGTTGCTTTGGTACTCCTCATACATCCTGGTGATCCTGGACTTCGCGATTCCATCGCGCAGAGCAATCATACAAGAGCTGTCAATATCTTGGACAGTCTCCTGGACCTTGGAAGGTACTTTACCTTGATTTGAAAAAAAAGATAATATTTGGAATTGTTTGCATTGGTGGTGGTACTTCCGCGGAAAACATTCGCGCATCGATCCACCTATTTTATTCATACGACCTGCCAGAGACTACCCAGTGACTGTCTGTTGGTTGACGTTGACTTGGCAAGGACGCAAGTTCACGCAATTCTAAGACAGATATAGATAGATAGTTGAGGCTGAGTGCCAGACGGATGAGTGGATCACTTGAATAGCTTCCTATCACGAAAGAATGAATAGAGAAAAAAAATATAATAAATTATCCAGTCATCGATCACTCTCTATAAACTCGTACCTTTGTCGTAAGTCCAATCGAACTGATGGTTCTCCGTTTTGCTTCCAGGAATATGTTCCCTGATAATCTTTTCCAGGCGGCTTTCCAGCAGGTGAGTTATTAGTTGTAGAATTGATACCTATTAATTGGCATACAACGTATTATTTACCTGACGTCACTTCCTAGGCTCACACAGTCTACGTACCGAAAAAGCCGTCATTCCAAAACGACACTGAAAAAGTACCAAGTTCAGAAGGTCTTGCCAATGAGGGACTAATGAGAGAGATTCGATACAGGAGTGGTACCAATACCTTGGGTATCGTGTTCTTCTGTCTAGTCTTCGGGACCTTCCTGGGAACACTGGGGGAGAAAGGTCAAGTGGTCATCGACTTCTTCAAAGCAGTATTCGAAGTGATCATGAGGATGGTATCCACAGTGATGTGGTAAGTAAGGAGATTTAACATTGCAGTGGGTTCATAGTCATTAAGAGAATAAATAAAAATTGATTGGAATCATTTTGATCCATGACCAGGATGACCCCGGTGGGTATAACTTCAGTAATCGCCGGGAAGATCCTAGGCGTGAATAACTTGGCCCTGGTGATGTCGCAGCTCGCCTGGTTCATCATGACCATCGTGGTCGGAGTGTTATTCTACCAGCTAGTAATCATGCAGCTGATCTACGTGGCCTTTGTGAGAAAGAACCCCTTTAAATTCTACGCGGGCCTCGCCCAGGGTACACTCACCGCCTTCGCCATGGCTTCAACGTGAGTCGTCGACCTTCGACCATAACCCCTCCCTGAACCTATCGCCTGCCTCAAAGTGCCTCGAACTACTTATTTCTTCAGTCGCGATGACCTCGACTCTTGTAACAACGTCTTACGTTCTGAAGCTAGAATCGCGCCTGGACGCGCCCTTTCTCCTCATTCGTAGACCTGGGTCCAAGACCAGGAGGATGAGGACGAGGTGGACGTTCAGGCGCCAAATTTACAAACTTGAGGCACCGATGCGTCCCTCAAGTGCATTCGACGGGTTTATTGATTGAGAGTGTGTTTCAGCCAGCGAGTAGAGGCTTTGCGAGGCCGCGAGGTCCTCCCTCTAGTACCAATCCGTAAGGCCCAGTTTTACACAGCGTTGACGATAAATTTGACAGCTGTCAAAGAAACGTTGTGAAACGCTGGCCAGATCCCGTTTTCCCGTTTATCCAATTCTCCATAATCCATTTTGACATTCGCATTGCTCACGAAGGGATCTTTATCATCCCCTAACAATGAGAGGTATGCAGCTCCGGGTGGCACTTAGGATGTCGACCGATGGTCCCTCCCCGGCCTCTCTTTTCGATATAAACAAAAATTAACGAAAATGGAGGTCAAGGAGTTCTTTCAATCATCGCCGATCAATCGTTCGTTAAAATTTATACGGTTCACCCTTAATTTTTTATCTCGGCCCGATTGTCACTCACGGACAGGAGGTCTGCTGACTCCGTGTCGCCTGGACTGATTCGGGCGTGGAAGTCATCGTTGTCTCTGACGACCTAATCCTCATAGTCATTATCCTCGTCCTTGTCATCCTAACAAGAGCAGACTTCCACGCCAAAAATGCCGTTACTTAAGTCCTACGATCAGCGAATTAAATTGGGAAAATATTGATTGTTCGCGTCGACCGTAAACTCTTTCAGGTATCGTTCGCACTTGCAGAGAGTGAGAGAGTGAGAGAGAGTGAGAGAGAGAGAGAGAGAGAGAGAGAGAGAGAGAGAGAGAGAGAGAGAGAGAGAGAGAGAGAGAGAGAGAGAAAGAGAGAGAGAGAGAGAGAGAGAGAAAGTGAGAGAGCTGATGGAGAGACTCGAAGTATGACAGTGAATAAAATGAACACGACCGCCTCTGACACCGATGACAACAAGCAGAGCAGAACTACTTACTATAGATTTTCCAAATGTCCTGCGAAACAACAATCATTTTCCCAGTTTAATAATCGAATTTAATTAGAATAATTATATCATCTAGCCCCGTCTCTTTCGCAAGAATAATCTCTCTGGATTGTATTCCTATCAAGTTATTCCTTTTTGTCCTTCTAGGATAACATATATATATATATACACATAACCTATAAATTATATATATATTTATATCTCTAGAAGATCATTAAGTCGCACGAATCATTAACTCAAACACTATGTGTGTGGATTAACTTTTTCCAGAAAACGTACAGTACTGAACTGAGTGTCTCAGTGTCTGAACAGACTACTATATGATATCATGATGATGTATTAGAACGCAGCATGCGGCCTTTTGCAGGTGGTCCGTATAAAGGGTCTTGGTAAGTAAGATGGCCGCAGACGAAATATATTGGTTTGTTGCAGACTTTCGAATCAACGCAATTAATGGAAATGGACATCGGGTGTCTACGGAATCACCAAGACTAATTGTTCAAACGGTTGAATTTCAGTTGGCCTCGGTCATTCTGGCTGCTGCGTATTGTTATACGAGATAATAATAATAATAATATATTTGCAGATTTAATACACACGAGTAAACAGTATCGTTCTAATAATAATCTGACAAGCTTCGTTCTATTATGTCACTGTCTTATCTATTCTTATTCGCAGTAAACTGACTATAGTGAGTACTGCCAATCCCGAATTCCAGCCCGTATGTCAGACTTTCCACAATTACATGCCTATATATATCATTTATGAATCACATACTCTATTCCCGCATCACGCAACAGTAATTGCGCATTCGCGATAACCTGATAACATTGAATGAAGCAACGTGAGATTTCTTGAACGAAACGGGAGAAACGTTCAGATACGTTGTCACGCGACAGTCATAACTGGATTGGATAAATGATACCTGATGCCAGAATGACCCTTGACCCTCGAACCCTAACTACCCCCTGAACCAATTCAGACCCAGTGACGCACGTGGCAGCGATTCCTGCACTTTTCTCAAAAAGAAAATCAAAAATAATTAAAAGATTCTTCTTGATCTTTACTAATAAGGTTTTGCACAGGGCTGCCGCACTACCTGTCACCTTTCGCCTGATGACTGATAAGCTGAGGGTCGACCCAAGGATCACCAGATTTGTCCTGCCCATCGGATGTAATATCAACATGGACGGCACTGCCCTTTTCGTTGCTGTAGCCAGTATCTTTATAGCTCAGATGAATGAAATTTATCTTGGATTCGGGGAAATAATCACAGTCATGTAAGTGTTATCATTTAAATTCAGTATTGGATCTTATTGATAAATAAAATTTATTACCTTTTACATTGATAAGCTTAACGTCCACTGCTGCGTCTGTGTCCTCCGCATCCGTACCGAGCGCTGCCCTGGTTCTTCTTCTTGTAGTCCTCAGCGCGATAGACGCACCCGTCTGTGACGTCTCTCTCCTCTTTGCCATCGATTGGTTCGTGTGAGTATCGATTATAGAATGAAAGTCCCTCTTTTACTCCCCTATCACCGGAGTGATCGCAAGGGTGTAATTCTGTTTAGGGATCGCGTGAGAACCACCAATAATATGCTGGGCGATTGCTATGCTGCAGCAGTGGTTGAACACCTGTCGAAAAAGGAACTGATGGCTCTGGATGCTGCAGCTTATCAAGTATGCATTAAGACGTAGATGCATTCAAAATTCGATGCAGTTAGTACTAATAGTCCATAGCTAGTATAGGATACGTTATGTATATGGGCGTTTCTTGTTTCTTCTGTCGCAGTCTGACTCAGTGCTGCCAACTACTATCGCCAATGGATGCATCTCGGCTAATCGGGTACCCGACCCGGACACCATCGTCGTGGAAATGCAGGATGACTCCAGGATAGCCGACCTCGCCAAGTAAACAAGCTTGTTGGTAGGGCTAGGTTCACTTTATACAACGTCTATTTCATTTCTGCTTTATCCACGCGTGACTTATTAGAGTATTGTTATTATACTTTATTGCTTCGTTATTTAATAGTTATTGCTTATTGACCTTGCTTCGTTCATCATTTTCACTCCATGAATTGTCATTGTGGGAATTCCGCCATTGCGGATATTCAAGACCATCGATTAATTTTCTGTTATATTAAATGTACCGATCAATTCGTTTTAGTATCATGGCCAAGACAGAGATGGCGCTCAGGCGGGTGACCGAGGATACTGTTTGACTAGTACCATCACTCTCCGTTTAGAGCAGCGATCGATGATCTGAAGAAGAAGAAGAAGAAAAGCATGAAAGGACAGTAAGATCAAAGCACATCTACGTAGAGTTAGATAGAGGGATGCTGTAAAACATATGTTCACGGATCAAAAGGGTACAGGCACGCTGTGCCATTTCTTACCTGGTCAGACATTTTGTATTCGAAACAATATTTGATATATAATCAATTCCCATGGTAATTTCAATTTGACTCGCCGACCTCGTGACGTTTACGTACGAAAATTATCAGAAAGGATAAATGTTAAAAAAAATAAACGAAGATGTCGCGTGTCGCGATTTCGATTTACGAGATGAAAGACAGGCGCGTTATTTGTAGGGATTTTTTTTCAAAATGTTGTCGCAGTTATTAAAATAATAAATGTCACGCGGATGGTATCGTTAGGATGAAATGAGAATCGAAGAAATCTCAAATTTGAGATACCATAGCTAGCAATAAAAGCGTATAACATATACACTATTAAAGCTATGGGTATGTATCAATATTGTTGGTATCGTGATTGGGTATCGATAATCGATCAATTATAATCAGTGCAATATCATTTTATATGGACACCCAACTATTTTATAATGGACAATTAAGAATTGTATGTATCTCGCGGTCGCGCGACATCATCGACCTCACCGGAATTTTACTGACGGAGTATTTCGTGATGGCCCTTTTTCACTCCGATCGATCGCGCCGATTGTAGAGTCTCGACGCCACAGCGTCCCGACGTCTTCGAGCGTGGTGGTGCCTTATTTCTAGCGTACCAAAGGTGCTGAACCATTGAAAGTACAGCCTATGTTCATTCGTGAGGTGCTTTAGTCGAGTAGACAGTAAAAAGAAAAACAAGTAGACACAGTGCTTTATACTTATTATTTCGTTAATGAATTAATTAATAGACGAGCCATTCGTTCTATCTATATAATTTGAACGTTAATTATATTTTATTTAAATAATTTCAACTTTTCACCCGTTCACGCGATCGCTGACTCGATTATAGAGAGCAGTCAATCAGTCAATCATTCCCAATAAGGAATCAATTAATTACCTCCTTAAGGATTGAATTTGTCTAGGTGATTCAAAAATAGAAGTAACGATCGTACGCCATATTGTATATCAAAAGTAAGAAGAAAGGAGGAGCAGTTTAAGTGGCAATAATTACGATCTTCAACGATCAACAACGATCCATTATATTATTATAATATTTCTTTTCTTTTTTTTTTTTCTTCAATCCAAAGATTATTAGAGTATACGAAATCTTCTATTCCATTCCCTCCGGTGTCCTGAAACCCTCCTACAGAGAGTAAAAGCAAATAATCAGGTACTTAACCCATGAAGAATACTCGCCATTTTGAGGTTAGAGTATACATTAAGGAAGGCGCCTGTCGGATGGATAGAGATAAACGAGTGACAAAGGGAATGACAGTGAGATTAATATATTATAATGATTTTATGAAAATTTTAAAGGAAAGAAAAATATAAATAAAAGATCACGCATACCGTCATTCCCTTTAGAAATGGTTTAATCATCGACGAGTAATAAAAGACTGGATGCCGGTTGTCGATGGCGTACTAGAATTATTATAGTACTGTAGGCCAACAGGATTCCTAATCGATTTGGCTGGCTGTATAGATACTCATAGCTAGGATTGGATATATCGTATAGTGATAACTGATTGTGAGTGTACAAAAAAAAAGAAATACAATACATGTAGAGAATTTTGGGCTTTGTTGCGAGCGCTGTGCGATCGCCCGCGTTTTAGGCGCTGACATTGTTCTATTAGAATTCACGGGCCGTTTAGAGGCACGCGTTCACTTACTTTAATGGTTATATTTACATACGTACCTATTACCATTCGTTGAGTTACGCGGATACATCTCTTGGCGCGAAATTTGAATTTCGGCCACGGCTGTTTCGCTGCGGATCGAAACTAAATTCATTCATATTCAAGGCAGGATCTACGAGGAATGTGAGGGATAAGAGAAAGAGAGAGAGAAACAAAATGACGAATAACGTGTAAAATGATTGTGCCACGAAAATCTACAAAATTATCACTACGTCTACGTGTGTATTATGTACCTAAAGTTTAACGTGTTATATCAATATGCAGGTTTATACGTGGAATATGATACTGTTGTTTTTTAATTAATAAACCTAACCCCTTTGAATTATTATTTTTTTTATATTTTTCAAATTAATTTAGTTATATTTTGGGATAGATTTTTCGGGTCACGCGGGTATAAGAGAAATGATGGATTCGTATTTTGCTAAAAAATTCATTTATTAACGACTTGCTCGTTGGTCAAGTCATTTTCGAAATTTTCGAAGTCTTTTTGTACAGAGAGCGAGAACATTTTATACAATTTGTTATATACGCGTATGTATACTATATCTATCTATAGATATGCTGTGACCCTTGCGACGATATTTCCTCCCTTCAATACGTTCACTAATTTCAGTTAAAAGCTCATCGTATATGAACGATGAACGTAATATGTACGTGCCTAATGAAACCACGATAAAGATCAGTACGTTCGTGGTTCTATTGGACGACGGGACAAAGAAAAATAATTTCAGCCGTGTATCTACAGGATTCGATTAAATTGTTCCCGTGGGACTTGTAAACGCACCCTTAAATCTTACAATTGGATTACTGTACAACTTGGTATATCGCGAATGTCCCATTTAATTACTGGAAGCGTCCCGACGCCCTGACGGCAGTCTATCTTTTGATTATAACACCAAATTATTATTTGTATTTTATATATATATACAGAGCTACTTATGCTAAGAGAGTCTCGATAAATCTCTTGGTCCGAGATCGGATCAATGCGAAACTAATGATAAGAATAAAAATGGCCGCTAGTGGACTCGTTCTCAGTTTCACTGGGATGGCCTGCCACGATAACAGTCTTCTATATACAAATTGTCCGGAGCTCACGGTGACTGCGGTAATAATTAATAAACTAGGACCCTCATCTCAAAAGCGACAATGAGCTATCGTACAAAAATCCGCGTGTTCACCGTCACTTTTATCTTTTATCTAATTTTTATTTTCTTTTTATTATCCTCGGTAGAAAATTCTATATTAATTTTCCTAGCAAAGTATTAAGGTCCTTGGCCAGTAAATAGTCCCTGACAGTTAGACAGACTAACGTATAGCACAGTGGATTGATAATACTAATCGTTATCATTACATTATATTGTGGTGGATGTCAGTCAGTTAGATTCTGAGCTCAGTATCCGCAACTGGGATCCCTCTTGGTGGGCCTTGACTGGACCGCTGAGCAGCCGGTGGTACCAGGGGACTTATACTAGGACTCCTTGTGGCTAGGGGCGACAACGAAGGTGAGAAACTTGGACTTAGGGCTGCCGACGGGAAAGTGGAGGCGTCGTGGCTTATCGGCGACCTGGGTAGAATGCCTCTTGCTAATGCTGGTGCCGCTAGCGACCTGGGAGCTACTGAAGTGAGCAGTGGAGGCGGTGGGGCCTTATGTACAGATTTGCCTTTACTGCTACCGGAGTTTCCGCTCTGGACGCTTGCAGCATCATCCTTTAACCTTGCGATTTCGCTGAATACATGGGCCAGGGGTTGATACTGAGGTCCCCAGTCTAGTAAGTAGTCCCAATTATAGGAACCTGTTAGCTCCTCTTCGCTATGAACTATGGAACTTAAGGAACCGTTCATTGAGGGCCCACCAGGTGCTTCGAGTCCTGACGTAGGTCGACCTGGTTCGCCGATTTTTCCATATATAAGAGTAGCAATATCTGCTTCGGTGGTAGATTCATCTTCGAAAAGATGGAGGCTGTCCAGAGGAAGAGCCTCTGGTGGTCTTCTTGGTGTTCCTGCCGGTGGATCAACAATTCCTAGCCTTGCCAGGTACTCCTGAGTGTTGTGCACTGACAGATCGCTCGCAGAATCCCCAGTTTGTTGGCCTTCATTGATCATCCTTATCTCTTCATCCTCACCGTCATCTTCAGCTGATCCTCTTCCGGAGGAGCCAGACTGATCACTACCGGACAGTTCAGAAGTGGCTTGTTGTTGAGCTGCCTGCCCTGAAGTCCCATAGGGTGGAATCTCGTCGTACTTCGGTGGCGCAAATTGGCAGGATGTTCCACCGCCTCCTACGCCACCTCCAGTAGCACTGACGCCACCTCCAACGCCTCCGACACCCCCAACACTTCTTATAGGAATGGTGTCGAAGGCACTGGGATCGACATAGCTGTTAGAGGCTGTGGCGTTGTTCTCGCCATTTAATCCAGGTTTAGTTCCAGGTTTCTTGTGTCTTCTATTTCTGATATGAAGATAAAGAAAGATGGCGCCAAATGCTACGACCAATAGAAGCAAAGCAATCAGTAGACCCAACGCCCAATCAGCCAATCCTCCAGCAGCGGCCACTGCCATGTTTGACCCAATATCAGATGGTGAAGAGCCAGAGGAGAACAAAGAGTCATCATCATCTAGAGTTATTTCCACCACTGTCATATTTGACAGAGAACCTTGTCTACCGGAACTTGCTGATACTACCAACCGTGATGATTCTTCAACATCCACGTCTACGTTGACAAGCTTCTGTTTGACAATCAGAGCTCCTGTAGTACGATTAAGCTTGAAATAAGGATGTTGAGATGTCAATTGATAAACAACACGACCGTCCGGTCCTTTATCTCGGTCTGTGGCAGTAACATGTCCAATGACAGTGCCAGGAAGTACTGGAGTACCACTTCGTATGCCAAAATGATACATTCTCTCCGTGAACTGTGGATAGAATTCATCCCTCGAATCTATTTCCACTCTGACCCTGACGGCGGCAGTTCTGCCACCAGTATCGGTAGCACGCAGAGTAAAGGCGTATCTGTTGCGTTGTTCATAATCAAAGACTGCTCTAGTAGTAACTGATCCGGACTTAGCATCGACTGCGAAGAGTCTCCAGGAGTCGTCAATTTCTGAGAACCCAGTGGCAGCTGCCGAAACAATAGAATAATTCAAGGCGCCAAAGATACCACGATCCAAGTCGGTAGCCCGTGCTGTGAAGACTCTTGTTCCTATTGGTTCATTCTCCCCAACGAACTCCAGGTACTCGGAAACGGGGAACTTGGGTGAATTGTCATTGACATCCTCCAGACGAATGCGTAGCCTGGCCAGGGCACAGAGAGGCGAAGGATCTATGTCGCAGGCCATTAAAACCAGTGAGTGTATCTCAGGTCCAAGATCACAGTCAAGAGTAGCGTTCACCAGGACGGCACCGGATGTTCTGTCCACTCGGAAGAGACCAGCATCATTTCCGGATGTGATGTCATAAACTATGGAAGCAGCAGGACTTCCTGAACGATCATTATCCTTCGCCCTTACTACAGCTACTGTACTTCCTCTTGCAGCATCTTCCTTAATGGCCACTTGATATAATTCCTCTAGGAACTGAGGGTAGTTGTCGTTTACATCCTCGACGTTCACGATGACCACCGCCACTCCCCCGCTGATTGAGGTCGTGTTCTCACTCCGGGAACCTAATTTCAGTATGTATTTCTCCTTGGTTTCCCTGTCCAGCCTCTTCGCCAGGATCAGCTTCCCACGTGACACTTCAAAGGATCCATTCTCGTCCCCGGATACGATGCTCCCGTCGATGAGGTCCACGTCGGAGAGTCTCATGACGGTCGAACCCTTTTCAGCATTTTCTTTAACAGAAACTTTGTACTCCTTTCCAGGCAGTGCGTTTTTCAGGCTGCTCAGGCGAACAATTACTGAGCAGATACTGCTCGCCGGTGGCTTCCCTGAATCCTCAGCGAGGATAGAGAACTCAACCTCCTTCTGGAGAGGTCGTGGCAGTGCGGTACGATTGACTATAACGCTTCCAGTCAATGGATTCACTGAGAATCCTTTACTAGGGCGCACAAGGGAATATCGTACACGATTGTTCTCTTCGGTGAGGTCATCATCCGTGGCGTTTACGATGAGAATTTCTTGGACGTCCGCCCGTCCTTCTGCAAGAAGAAAAAGACAAAGAATATGAAATCTCCATTAAGCTAGATTCAGACAAAATTATTAGTCTTCTCTTGGCACAGCCCAAGGATTAGGGGTACGGAAGGGACAAGGGGAACGCACAAAGATCTGGAGATTCCTGGTGAGGTCAAGGGTTCCTCTTTGCTCGTCTTGTTGCACCACGCGGAGGATAAGCCGTCCTGACACCGACCGAACGGAAGTATGAAATAATAACCAGTTATATAAATCGTCGGCACGGCGGTGGCGCGGTGGGGATGCTGGGCGCCTACAAAAATGATTCCGATGCGTTTCAAATCGTCGGATAACTCGGCATTAATGTGCCAAGCGAGGATCCGCCGAGTTTGAAATAAGCCTCGCAGACGAGGCCCTCCGGGTTGCGGGTGCCCAAGTGGAGGAGAGCACGAGTGACTGAATGGATGGATGAGTGAGCAAGAGAAAGACAGGTATAGGCTGTTAGCAGCATGGTGCGCAAAGGGTAGGAGGGCATGTTCCGAGTTGGGGTTGGGAACCATGGCTCTCAGAGACGGTATAATTGCGAGGTGCATATGACTGAGAATATACATATAGGCATATATATACACGTATATATACATTGCATATATGCCAGCGTCTCTTGGCTCTCGGATGAATTCTTATTATAAGGAGTTTCTTTTTTATTTCCTTTCCTCTTATTTTACTTGCCTCGTACCGAAAGCCCTACTCCCTTTTATCTCGCAGCTCGGATCCGCCGATAAAGGAATGGGTCTTCGAGACGTTGAATATCTATGTCGATTTTTGAAATTGGATCACTTTCAATTCTCTACGGATTCACATATGAGTCATTGTCGACTGAACGATAACGATGCAGAATTTTTCTCGGACTGTACAGACTGCGTTGAAATTCTTGAATTTCTTGAAAAATTATTAGAGCCTTCGCATGCAAATAATACGATGACCTCCGCGAGGTCCATTATGGGGACCTATGTATTTTTAATAAGTTTTTCGTGAAGCCCTTGAGTCCAATCGGGCCAATTGTATTGCCGACTGTGCCGGGTGCGGATTCAGACTCAGACTCGGACTCGAGACTCAGAGGCAAAGGCGGCTCAGCATCCTCGCAAACGGTGTCCCAACATTTATTTATGTGCGATGCATCAGAATCTCTTCTCTCCTCTCCTTTAGCATCTTCCACCAGCGGGCTTTATCTCCGTCTGGTGTCAATTCGAGTTTGGAACACGGGCAACAGGACAACGTGTCTACTAAAAACCAGTTTTTAAACTCGCGTTTATTCGGCTCACTCCGCCAGTCAGAAAGACGGAAAGAGAAAAGGAGAGGCGAGGATGAGAATGAGAGATGAAGACAAGGACAAGGAGCTCAACGAGTCCTCCTCGTTTACCATTACCATTACCATTTCTCTTGATCTCGCTGAGGTCAAACCCTTTAATTACATCAACAAGAATAAGCACTTAAAAAATTTCAACTGACCTGGAAGGGTGGCTACGTAAGCTGCTTGCTGGAAACATGGCGGATTGTCATTAAGATCCGTGACCCTTACGGTCAACTCTGTACTAGCCTCGTGGATGCTGTCACTGGCTAAGACCTGAAGAGTGTACTCAGATCTGGTCTCAGCATCCAATCGTTTTCGAAGTACGACCCTTCCGCTATACCGATCGATGCTGAAAGGTCCAGGTCGTGTAATGTTGCCAAATCGATAGGTCAGGGCTGGCGAACTGTCCACGTCGTTAGCCGTGATTGTAGTAAGGACAGTACCTAGTGCCGTACCTGAAAACAAAAAATAATATCTGTATTTCCATCTGGAATTCTTGATTAACCGTCCCTGTAAACACATGCAATGTTGTTGCAGCTCCAACAAGGTGCATCGACATAAGTCATAATAGATGTATGTTATCGCATTGTGCATAAATCAGACTCTGACCACCTCAAAGAACCTCGTCACTTCAGTTTGTCCAGCTACTTTGTCAGGACGGTACGGTTGTGCCCAATGGCCTGGAGTTTCTCCTGGGTGATGTCGCGAATAAGAGAGTGAGAGTGATGCATATATGTATAGGACAGGATGGAAGCACTTAAAATGCATTGGATCCTGCCTATCATGTCATTTCATCTTCCTGCTGACTTGAGTGCACTCTAGTGGCTACAAGTCACCTGGACCTGCGATTCTGCAAGTGATGGATCCGCGATAGATCAGAGAACAGAATATCAAACTGAGTTTGGTCGCTAGGATGGCTGGTGCAACTGCATCGAAGGTCGTAACGCGCGTGCCGCTATAAAAGGTGCACTCGGCAAGATGTATAGGATGGCAGGTAGAGATGGAAGAGAAAGGAAAAAAAAGATAGCAAGAAAGAGAAGCACAAGGAATAAGAAAGAAAAGAGGAAGAAGGAAAGGCAAGATACTAGTTGGCACGCGGCTACGTCTCTCATAAGTCATAAATTTCCTGGTGAACGTTAACGTCGTCCTGGATCGATTTCGTGGCCCGCGCACTCGTCCTCATCCTGGTGAAAACCAGCTCAGCATCGCTAGAAGAATTCCCAGAGTCCAGTGGCTGATCCTGTTCGCCATCTCATCGTTCATTGCTCATTGCTCGCAAATGATATAAACTCGCCTTGGTCTGAAGTCTTGCAAATGTTACATCTACAGGAATAAAAGGTAGTTGCTATCGGCTGCTAAGCGGACAAATGCGAATCGGCGTGGTGCAGGAGTAAAAAAGGTGCGTTATAATTAATTTCGACGTGTTTAATTTACATTAATAAATACGAGCGCAAGGAGACTGGGATACAAACATACATTTATATATACACGGATATGTATAGCAAGTACATAGAGACTGGTACGCGGATCAGAACGAGGTAAATTGCAATAAGAGGATGTAAGGAGTCGCACGGCGGCGGCGGCGGCGTCGAGTAGTGCCGTGTTGAAAAATGAAAAATACATTAACAAGGGACGCCATATGTCTGGGCTTACATTGCCCGCCTGTCCTTCCTACTATTTCTTTTTTCTTTGTCTTCCCCTTCCCCCCCCCCCCCTTCTCTCTCTCTCTCTCTCTCTCTCCCTCTTATGCTCCTCTACATTATCTTTGTCGTTATCCTTATACTTGGGCCAAAAAAGATCATGGCTCCCACTGTGGATTATCGAGTGGGCATATATAAAAAAAAAAAAGATTATTGACGGTAATACGCGTACACACGTTTGTAGGTTATGTAGTAAGTGTAGGCGAAGCACGGGCCACCGCGGTTCCATGGTGCCTCCATTGAATCGTATCTGTCAATGGGGAACAATATGGCGGTAGAGGGAGAGTGAAAGAGAATAAAGAATAGCCGTAGACGTGAGAGTTGAAGAAGGGTGGCAACTGGCAACTGGCAACGCGCGCCGGCAGCTCGCGCTCGCCTAAGTTATGCAGATTGTTCCGAACAGTTGGACTTTAATGCCGGCATAAATCCTTTGCCACTTAACTTTATATTTCAAGAGCACCACACTCCTACTTTCCACTTGTTCTCTCTTCTCTCTCTCTCTCTCTCTCTCTCTCTCTCTCTCTCGCACTCACCCTAACAGGACCTACTCTTTATTTGACACGCTCTCATTCACTTCACTCTCGTTCGCTCATTCTGTTGGGACTCTAATGCCCTGTGAGCACGAGGAGTCGTGGCCTTTTCATATTATATTTTACCTGAACCATTTGAGGAAAAAAAATGAAATCAAAAAGAAATAAAGGATGGTCTTACCTTCCGAAACTGAGATGATACTGTGTTCCGGAAACGTAGGCTGATTGTCATTGACATCTATCACTCTGACGCTAAGTGCTGCTGTTCCTGTCAATTGCGGATTTCCCTGATCCGTAGCTATGATTGTCAATCTGTATTTCTCTCGAATTTCACGGTCAAGAACTATGTTTGTTCTAACTATACCACTGTATGGTGGACTTATGGTGAATGCATTGTCAGGATTGCCATCAACAATGTGGTAGAGAATTCTACTGTTGAGTCCCTGATCTGCATCGCTGGCGGACAGCTGTTAATGAATAAATGAACAAGGATTTAGAAGTGTCAAAATTTTTGAAAAAAAAAAATGTATATTTGAGATGACAGTTACCTTGACGACAAAGTTTCCCTTGGTGTTACCCTCGAGCACTGTGGCTGAGTATTGCATCTGAGTGAAGATCGGTGGGTTGTCATTGACGTCAGACACACGGATGGTCAATCTCGTGTAAGCTTCCAGAGGATCTGATCCTATAGTCCTTGCTAGTAAGGTCAAAGTGTGCGTGGCACTTTCCCTAGGTTCTTCTTTTGGTTGTTGACCTTCCAAGGACCTTCTCCAGGAGCTGCTACGTCCGTCATCATCGGATAATGCTGTCACGTCGTTCCAGAGTTCAGCATCCAGTCTCTTGGGATCATTGACACGAACCAGGCCGGTATCCTCGTCGATGGAGAAGGTCTCGAAGTCGTTGCCTGAACCAATTGAGTATGATATGTGCTGCCGCCTACCGTCGGAACGCACTGCAGTCACTTGGAGGATTGCTGTTCCTGCAGAAGAGTTCTCCTGGACGACGACCTCGTAGGTCTCATTTTGAAACTTGAGCACTGGTATCAAGTCAGACACATCTCCAATACGAAGTTCTATCAGTCCTTTAGCGGTTCTTGGTGGACTGCCCTTATCTTTGGCTAGGACCTCCAAGTGATAAGTCTTTCCGCTATCCTGAGCCAATGACGAGGTCGCTGTGACCACTCCGGAAATTGGATGGATCCTGAATTTTGGTTTTTCTTGGTCTCTCAAAAAAGAATATATGATCTCTCCATTGATTCCTAGATCAGGATCCGTGGCTGTAACTCGCAGAATGTTCTGTCCAGGTTGTGAACCAATCGGGACCGTTGCTCTGAATGGATATTTCGCAAAGACCGGTGCATTGTCGTTGACGTCGGTAAGACTGATCTGAACCGGAATCGACGTACTCTTAGCGTCGTATTTTCCACCGTCCGTAGCAACCACCAGGAAATTGTAGACGCTCTGACGTTCTCGATCGAGAGGGCTGGAACAAGAGGAACGAGCAGGACTTAGAAATCGTTTATTCAGATCCGTAAACCAGACTGAAGACGAGGGTCTCCTGGTGCGAAGGGACCGATAGGGCTGCTCGAAGGTACGAAGGGCTCCTGACTATATATATACCCAGACGCATATTTAAATCGCCGTCGTAGGGCTTGTTTGTGTGACGGAAGCTGTAATCGGCAACAGAGATCTTGTGTAATCCACGTCCGCCATTACCATAACTTTACGGATCCGCTACGGGCGCAGGTTTCCTCGCCGATTCCGCGAGCCGTCGCCTCTTAAATTTTCAGGAAAGTGGCGAGGGATCATTCTAACCTAAGAAATCCTGAGGGAATAAACTGACCCAATGAAATCACTGTTGGCACAAGCTCGTCTGACAGTGAATACTGAAGCTAAATCACCATCGGTTTGCCAAAAAATCTCCAGTACCGACCCTAGGCTAAATACCTCTTCAGTACCCTGAGTATCTCAAAGCTCTTGGAACCGCGGACAGAAGTTACAAGCTCCCTGCAGAAGTTCAACCCTCCTAGTGAATTCTCGAATAATGTAGGAAGAATCTACCGGGATGGTCCTGGGAAGCGAGCGCGAAGTCACCAGGAATATTTAGTAAGGACGCAACTGCAAGACACGTTCTCTGAGATACAGCGCGGCTCCCGTTCGCCATGGAGAAGCGGTCGCTGGTTTTGCATATCAGGGTTTTTGCCGGCTGAAATAATGCATTGAAATGCCACATGGTGTCTTGCTGAAATGACACACGGCTGTCGTGCTGCAAAAATTCCCCACTCTCCACCCGTTTCGCCATTCCACTGTTCACAGCCTCCGAGTCAGATTCAGATGCTGGACTCCTCTCCCTAGCTTCTTTCTCGCGGTGCACCACATACTGCTCTGGTCCCGGAACGAAGCCAAACGAGAACTACAAGAGCGGACCGAAAGGATAGCCGAGAAATGCAGATTAATAAAGAAAGATTGAAAAAGCCGCCCGGGAGTCAAAGAACCAGGAGAGTCGAGTCTCCTGTCAAGTACGGACAACCGTTTCAACTTTAATCTCCACGCCCTCTTATGGGGATTATATGCGCAAAGTGATAACGCTTATGGTAGTTAACTAGGGATAATTTCAATTTAATCTGATTGTCAATCAATCTTAATAAATTAATGGTTATCTCTGTTCTGATCACTTCGACAGCCCAGATCATTATGAATATATTTATTGAGAACTCTTCAGAAGTTTTTTACAGAGGAACTGAGAAAAATTTAAGCATCCATCCGGAAATGTTTAAAGAATGTCATCTACTGGAGCATTGTCACGGAATAACATGGTAATTAAATTTGTGATATACATAGAGTATGAGCCAGTATTACCTAATCTGAATTTCTCTATCAGTACTGGGCTATGAATATATACATACATATGTATAAGTATATGTATTATAGATGGAGGGTTGACTGACTTTATAATTTTACGAGCAGCCGCTTCCAGTTCTTTCAGGTCAGCCAGCCTGTGTCTTTTCATCCTTGCTTTCTATTTTATGACTTTATACGACCAGACGTAATATACAATTAGAATCCTAATCAGGCACGCGATGTCGCGCAATAAACGATCAGACGGTCTTAGCGCCGCGATGAATTTAGAAACATAACAAAAAAAAAGAGAAGCTCACCCTGCAGTTGTAATTACACCGGTTAGGTTGTCAACCCTGAATAACCAGGTGGACTCCTCTGCGATGCTATAGGTAATTTTTCCATTGATTCCCTGATCAGGATCCGAAGCTTTCACTGTCATCACGCTGGAGTCGCTGGCAATATCTTCTGACACAGTAGTTGCGTATCTTATTGGCATATAATTAGCCTGATAATTGCTGGAGCCATACTGGCCAAAAGTTTGCATTCCAAAATTCATGAAATCCGAATTCTGCATATTCAATGGCATAGGACGTGGTCTGTTCTCAGTGTACTGATTCTGTGCGAAAACTGGAGCATTGTCATTGACATCAAGGACAATGACAGTGAGATTACATCTGGCTTCAAGACTAGGTCGACCTTTATCCTTAGCAGAAATAGTCAGGACGTATCTGGCCATGGATTCTCTGTCGAGACTCGACGTAGATAAAACCCCAGTCGACGAGTCTAGCTTGAACTTGGCCCCAGTGTTGCCACCTGAATAAAATAAAGATAAATATTTCAGGATCAGTACCAAACCATTCTCGTTTGCTAAATTTTCCTCGCCCGAGTATAGGATGGATACTCACCAACGATGCTGTAAAATATCTCGCCATTGCGGCCCTCGTCAATGTCCTCTGCAGCTACGGTATGTACCATTGAACTCTCCTGGTTCTCAGGAACGGCCAGAGTGTAGCAGGATCCTGGACGGAATTCTGGACTGTTGTCGTTCTCGTCGAGGACGAAAACCTCGAGAGTCGTAAGGTCGAGTAACTTGCTAGACCTGGCCAGGATGGGTAGAGAGTACCTTGAGACATCCTCACGATCTAGGGTTCTGCGAAGAGTCACCAGACCGGTCGACGAGATGGTGAATTTGTCGGAGGCGACTCCGTTCGGGATGCTGAAGCTGACGTTGGCTGCGGGTAGCAAACAGAAAGTATGTAGCTATAATATCATACACGGCATATAGTTACATAGACTGTTACACGTGTTATTATAAACCAGAATCTCGAGATGTAAAAGGCGAAGCTGTTTTTATACCGGAAAAGATGGGCCCGACGGTGCTACGGGCCCACGTTCAACTGGGACCGCGTATACGAGGGCGATTCGACAATTCTACAAATAACCATAATGTGAAGGATAATGTTCCCGGCGAAATCCGATCCCAGAGAATCCGGATCGTAGCTGTGACATTGTTGCCTTGGTACCAGAACGGGACCCGATCGTTACACCTTCAGTCTGACACTCGTGGGGACAGCGTGTGGGATGTCTCCTGCTTTGCTAAACTGCTGACATTTACAGAACTACTCATCTTTTCTGTCAATTATCTTCATATACCATTGAAGAAGTCGACGTGGCCTCGGATAGACCAAGACCCAACCGTCCAAGTCGCGTTACTGGCGCCTTGCGTCATACCAAAACCTTGTTCGTATACATATATGTATATACCTATAGAATAGAACTAGTTAGATAGAAGATAGGTAACGCTTAGGTAGTCGCAGTGGCTGCTGTGACTACTGGACCAACCGCTCTCGAGTTTAATGCATTCGATTCTCAAATTCCAGTGGACGGCGTTTAGCTGTTGCCGCTTTTTTAGCGGGTTTAGACAAAGCGATCCGCGTACGTGCCACTGCGTGCGTATTGGTATCTCTGGCCAGGTAGTAGAGTGGTGATTTGCCTATGCGTACCACAGCAGGCAAGAGCGGCGGTGCGGCTGTGCGGCGTCGCGGCGGCACGATGATATACGCGGCCATTGTTTGCTTCCTCTGCGAGCCCTCCGACTGCTCTCATCCTCTACCAATATTCACTAGCAGGGTAGGCATCCAGCAAGTACCCAGGAGTCAGTACCAAGGACTCTACTACCTTGAAGTATAGTTTGATCATCTTCCCGACTCCAGGTTGGGACCGTCCAACTCAGGTTCCTAGATTAGGTCTAGCCTTGAGATAGGCTCCTTCGGAATTTCTTCACTTCCTAGTGAATCCCGTGTCTGGCGTGTATTAAAATCCCAGGAAGTCCTTCGTAGGTCAATTCTGGCCAGGAGAGACAAACGCGCGCCTTATAGAAGCCTGGTATGGAGACTCGACCTCTGAGCGAGTCATTTCGCTAGATTTACTATAATGCTCGCTAGCTCGCTAGCTCGCTCGATTCAAGGCAATTATTCGAGGTATTTTCATAGCAGGGCTTTCCTATTAGCCGGGTATCTGCCGCATGCACTCTGATTATCCCTCGCTCCTCTCTTTATCTCTCTTTAGGTGTGGGTGTAGTTTACTCCCTCGTCCAAGGATGGGAATGCTGCCAGCGGATGCTGGATATAGTAGTATGCTGGAAGGCGGTTAGGCGCAACCCGGTAAAGAAAAGAGCCCTCCAGCTGAAGAGACACGGGGATACCTCAGAGAAAGAGAGAGTGAGAAAACCAAATGTAATTTCAGTCTCTGCTATACAGCGCTAAATTGACAGCCTCCTCTGTTTCATAGGATCTTTATGCGCGATTCCTCCGAAACAATAACGATGCCAGGTTGTTTCTGTATATTGGCTGATCGTATAACGTGGAATTCTTCAAGAAAAATGGCTACCGATGTCGCCAGGTAGACTCTTTCCTTTTTGTTCCTCTGGTCCCCTTTTCTTTATTACTCGCCGCGCAGATTCTATTGGTTATCGTATAACGTATGCAATGTATGCAATTCATGTGGTCATTCCCTACAGTGCATTCAGTATGAGCTGTGTACGGTGGATATTATGGGGCTTTTGTGATTCTGTTACCTTGATCTGTGATGGCTGGACCAGCTACGTTCGAGACTGTTGCTCCCAGGGCTGAATCTTCAGAGATCCTGGCTGTGGGTCCTGGGAGAAGTAATCTTGGTGGTCCTGCTGCTTGACTGGCCAAGGTCAGAACGAGTTTTAAGGTGGCCTTTCGAGGAGGGGTTCCATGATCGTTGGCAGTGATCTCCAGCTCGGTCAGTCTTGACATAGGTCGAGCCAGGGTGACGATTCCGGAATCATAGCCTACGGAGAATCTGCCCTCTTCGTTGCCTGAGGTTATCACATAGGAGACACGACCGTTGTCTCCAGCATCCTTGTCTACAGCTACAACCCTTAGTAGAGATGCACCTGGACATAAATAACAGAAGGGAGCAGGATGAGAAACTGCCTTTCAAAAATTCATTTTTATTAATATCCTCTGATTGTTTACCTGGTAGAAGATCATTGCCGATTGACAGTCTCGTTGACTCCGGTGCCACAAATACTGGATCGTTGTCATTCTGATCAAGGATGATGATCCTGGCAGTGACTGTGGCTGCTAATTGATCTCCTGGTGTAGCCCGATCAGAAGCTTTTATTATCAGAGTGTACTCTGCTCTCTCCTCTCGGTCAAGAGGTCGTGCCAGGGTGAGGGCACCGGTTAGAGAATCCACGGCGAAGCTTCCACTGCTGGGGAACTCGGTGACGAGGCTGTATCTCAGATCGCCGTTGGGACCGCTGTCCAGGTCGGTGGCCGATAGATTGTAAATGGTTGAGCCAATAACCGCTCTCTCGGTTACCATCACTGTTATAGGATCTTGAGGCCATCGGGGTGCGTTATCATTTGCATCCTCAATGAGGATCTTCACCGAAACAGCTATGCTTTGCGGATTCCCAATGGAGGTCGTGTCCAAGGCGCGAATGTCTAGGTGGTACTCGCTGATGTTCTCCCGGTCGAGAGAGTGCGCTACCACCAGCTGACCGGAACCGCGGTCCACGTCGAAGGCAGGATACTCAGTGACAGGACTCAAGGAGTCCAGGGTATAAGCTACTCGACCTGCAGGTCCAGCACCAGATACCGAACCAACGGCATGCCCTATGGTGGCGTCTTCGCGTACCTAGAGAAATATTCTGTAGTTTCTATTCTAATGCTTATCAAATATATTTATCACTTCTAATCCTTACGTGGAAGGTTAGGCTGCTACTTGTAAATGTCGGTCTGTTATCAGCAAGAGCTAAAACTTCAACGCGAAGTGCCCTCACGCTATGACGCGATGGACGCCCAGCGTCGCTTGCCTTGACCGACACCCGATAGACATTACGTTCCTCGTGATCTAGAACAGCTTTAGTCCTGATCATTCCAGTTATTGGATCAATGGTGAAGACATTGTGACCATCTGAGTCTCGATCTAAATTTACAAAATAGATAACGGTCCATAATTTAAAAAAAATACTAATTAAAAATGGGATCGTCACTATGACATGATATAAACTCACGTATATATAATATAAACTTACCCTTGAGGATGCTGTATGTGACGGAAGCATTTTCTCCTAGGTCAGTATCGATTGCCCTGACCCTAGCAACCTCAGTTCCCGAAGGTTGTTCCTCCCTGACGCTAACAACGTCGCCCTGAGGATCAAGAATCTCTGGAGAATTGTCATTGACATCCAGAACGGTAACTCTGAGAGGCACCCTGGCCGCTCTAGAAGGTGTTCCCTGATCCCGAGCTTCCAGGACGAGTTCATGAACCCCTTTGGATTCCCTATCAAGCGGTTCTCTCGTAGTGATCTCACCTAAAAGCATTGTCCCCAAAGAGGAATAAGTATATCATAAGATAATAATTTTGGCATTTTCGAAATCTACTTTTTCATAATAATCGCTAGTGGACCGAAGACTCCCTTTCCAGGAATGGCAAATTGGATAATCGCGAGAATCTTTTGAGCTGCTTTGCCTGTTTTTGCCATTTTCGGGTAAGGATGGCATTCAGGTGGTTATCAACCTACTGAACAGACTACCTATTTCGTCTTTCGCATTATAATAATTGCTATCGCCCCCTTCCCTTTCTCCTCTTTATCTCTCCTTGCAAAATCTCTCACCGAACCACACTATATTATAATACATAATAATATCAGTCAAATAATACGCGCTCTCGCGTAACGAGCTTCGTCTAATTATGGATCCGTAGGCCTTCGCGCAAGCTGAAGAAAGGAGTAGACCCCAATAGCACCGACGATACCAATTCACTCGCACTCGTACATTAGTAACTAATTAAATACCAGAGAGAAACGATTCTTGGATCTATTAGAAGAATTTGTTGCGCTCTGTCTAAGGTTGGCGCAGTGACCTGGACATTGGTTAGTCTACGAGGAAGAGGTATTGGTACCGCTGCTACCACCCGTGGTGAATTCGCTACCCTGGTGAGCTCCAATCGTCCCATTAGCGCCTCATTGTTCAACCAATGACCTGACTTTCATTTTGAGTCCTACAGCCCTTTTTTATTTGGACGTTTTGACTTTTGTTTATTATTACAAAAAAAAAAGTTATCATGTGATATTTCGAGACCGAAAGAACATAATATCATCAGTTGTATTCCGATTGAAGGAAGCTGGCTGAAGTAAATACCTAAGGAGCTACTAGAACGAGGGGCCTGTGGAGAATGAAAATGTGACGAAATTGAAATGATTGAAATGTATGAGGCCCAAATGGATTCCGCGCACGCGTAAGCAACGCGCCTCTCGCATCGAAAGCGAATTGTTTGGAATGTCTTGAAAATTCTCGAGGCTAATATGGCTACGAGGCGTCTCTTCCTGGGTTGACCATCGTGATTCTCAATAGCCACATAGATTCTGAATGAGACCCCCCGTTCCTTTGGCCTCTCGTCTTCATCCATGTTCATCCGTGTTGCTCCTTCCGGCTCCTTTTCTTCTTTCTTCCTGTTGCCTGGGAGAACTCGAACAGAAGATCTTTTTGGGCCTTCCCCTACTTCTTCGTTCGCGGTCTTCGGTGGTAGCCAAGCAAGCAGGCAAGCAAGGTAAAGGGCCTCTCGAAGAAGAGCCGGGGCCTGGCACGCTCGAAGCCGACTCTCGGCGTGTACACAAACACTCTCGTGTCGCATGCCAATCAAACGGCAGTGCGTGCTGCGTGGTACGTGCTGAGTGTGCGTTTGGCCTTGTCAGTGTGTACGGTATGGTAAAGACGAGGCCCCATTGCTTCTCCCCACGTGATAATTATACGTAGGAGAAAGTAGAAATGCATCTTTTTTAGAGATACCGATGGATAGATGGATGGATGGCTAGATGATAGGGCCCGTCTATATAGATACTATACATATAGGTACTGGGACTTATTGCTCCAGAGCGAGGAATGGATATTAATACAAGACCAGAATAGGTAAAAAAAGGACATTGCGTTACGGATTTATAAAATGCTAGGAGTAACCGAGTAAGGCAGTTACTGGGGGCCCAAGAGATCGTTTCTATTCTATAGCCAGTTACGACATTGGGCCCATGGAGAACAATAGTGGATATAAAGCTCCTGACAGACAGCCAAAACGTAAATTATGCATGTCGACGGCTAATGGCTATTTAGGAAATTAATTGTTCCTTTCGAGGGGATCTTGATTGATCTCAACCGTTCCTTGCTGACGCGAATGGAAGCGATGCCAGATCACGTAAGGATCACGCCCCGAAACACCAATCCCTTCTTCTCATAATTAGGATTACAATCTCCACGGTCCCAGTCGCCTTCTCTCTCTCTTTCTCTCTCCTTCACACATTGTCAGCCGCGTCAAATCGCTGTTTACCAATAAGAAATTTAATGGCAACACGCTCATTCATTCGGCAGCAATCCTGACGACTTTGAGAGCCACTGATAGTGAGTTCATCGGTCGGAAAGGAGGGGGAGGGGCTGGTATGCGAAGAGTTAGAAGGGTACTCTGGCACCAAGAGGGCCCCAGTACATTCTGTGTGTGACCCGGCTGATCGAGTGGCAAGCCCACAACCTAAGGAAGGACGGCTTCGCCGACCTGGACAGCCTCAACGGCATCGACGTGGACTACAGTATGACGATCTTGGCTCGCCAGAGAAAGCTACACCATTGTTAAATATTATGACGCCATGGGAATCAGCGTAGACCATAACGAGCAGTGTGGTCCAGGTACGTCAGCAGGTTCCACATGTGATTCCAACAAGCACTCGTATGTGACCTTCCAATCATTGACTGACTGTAGATTCATCTTATCCTCAGACTGTATCTACTTGGCATAGGAAATATTCAGAAACTTACCGGTATCAGGATCGATAACAAAGCTGCTATTATGCTGGACCACTGCATATCTCAAGAGAGCATTTCTTCCCAGATCAGGATCAGATGCTGCGACTGTACCAACTAATGTCCCTGATGGCAGATTTTCCAGCAGTTCGAAGCTGTAAGATTCCTTCTCAAAGTGCGGCTCGTTGTCGTTGTCATCGAGAACGCTGACCAGAACGGAAGCGCTCGCTGTGGCTGCCGGCGAACCGTTATCAGTAGCCAATACAGTCAAAGCGTATCGATCAATCGTTTCACGGTCCAGAGGTTGCGCCAAGTAGATCCTGCCAGAGTTGGGGCTGATACGAAACGATGCTGAACCCTGAAGTCGATACCTGAGACGAGCGTTGTTCCCAGTATCCAAGTCGACTGCAGTAACTTGCATTATCTGAAAAAAAAGAACATAAAAGATACAAATTGATTAATAAGGTCAATAAGATCTGACTAATTTTATTAGATAATGCATATAGCTTGTAAGCCAGCATCTTGTCGATGGCCACGAAATTAGTGAGAAATTCCAGAGGGAAGAGTAACGTCATATCGGCATGTCTTAAAGATCCAAACAGTTGTTGCTTCTCCGTCCGTTCGCGTTCCATGTGACCAGGGCTCAGAAGTCTGGGCATTCTCAGGCTGCCAGAGAGAGCAACCACCCTGTCTGAGTTCGTCCGTGTATTAATTAAATCACACCACGCGCGTTCCCTAAACGTAGGTCCATTCCAGCCCACCGAACTTTCTAGTCTGAGGGAGCAAAAGAGATCAAAAGAGTCAGAGACAAAAGGACAAGAAAAAGAGGAGACTCAGGGACTCGGTATATACAGTACAGTTGGGTTCGTGCGAGATCCGACTCTCAGGAATGATCGATGGATGGAGCAAGGGAGTAAAGGGAGTGAAGTGATTGAAGAGAGGAGAGAACCGACTGAGAGAGGACGAAAGAGAGGCGAGAGGGATGGAGAAAGGTAAAGAGAATCAGAGAGAGAGAGAGAGAGAGAGAGAGAGAGAGAGAGAGAGAGAGAGAGAGAGAGAAAGCTGGTTGAGCGACCATTAGAACAGAACCTGACATGGGAGCCGGCAGTAATGTGTCTAACTGTACGTTATTAGTTCGCGGCGGGTGAAGGGTTACGTTTACGGCAGCCATGTTACCCCGCAGCCTCTTCTAGGAGCTAGAGATATCCTCGAGATAGTACAGACAGCTTACAGATCTCTTTTGCCGATAGTCACTGATACGAGCCTACTGATTCTGAGACAACCAATCAGCAACGGACCTCCGTGCTCTATTTAAGATCCAACCTTATTTTAACGACTTGTCAGCCCAGCATCTATGGTCCATTCGTCATCCCTGTATTATGGCATCGTTCAGATATAACTGTTATCCTAGAATTTTAATAAAATTCCATATGATTAACTGCTAATATAGTAATTGCATTTGAGCCAATGTAAAATACTCCAGGGATTCCTGGTTTGATCGAGACGCGCTTCCTGGTTGTCCCAAGTGAAATTACGCATCCAACAAGGTGGGAGGAGGTATCACCTGTAGAGAGGTTGTTAACTCCTCCTCCATCTTCTATATACAATTTCACTCCGATCCAGAATTAGCTGGTGCTGCTCTCCTCGTATACCTTCGTATCCTGATACCCTGGCACATTCGTTCTCCGAACCTACCACACCTAACCTCACGAGACTTGACCGTCTCTCGACAAACAAATGTGCGCATGACGGGCGTGTAATGAAGATTTTTCTCACCTGCGAATCGAGCCTGGCGCCTTCGGGAACTTCCACGTGATACTCGTTCCTCTCGAACACTGGGGGGTTGTCATTCACATCCTGAACCTCGACGCTCAGGCTGAGGTTAGCCGAGAGACCGGCGCCGTCCAGGGCGCTGATCAGGAGGCTGTGCCTCTGCTGAGTTTCGTAATCCAATCTTCTGCCAAGATAAAGCTCACCGAGTCTCGCATCGATACCAAACAGATCGTTACTGTTTTGAGTAAGAAGATAACGAATTGGTGCTGATGGAGTGATATCAGGATCTATGGCATGGGCTACGTAGAGAGGTGTATGAAGTGGATGTGACTCCGGAACGGAAATCCTTACTGAACTCGAAGGAAAGGAGGGTGGATTGTCGTTAACGTCTTCTACGACAATTTCAACCTATTAAAAAAAAAAAAAGATTATTAGTCAATAAGATAAATATTTTTCTCTTATATATTCACATGAAATTAATAATAATACCTGACAGTAGCCAAGTAGGTGCCCATTGCGTACCCCCACGCTCAGTACGTATCTGTCACGGGTTTCCCGGTCCAGTGGTAGACGCGTGCGCAGCATCCCTGTATTCGGTTCCATCAAAAGCTCAGCCTCTTCATTCACGAGGAAGAATCTTGTGAGTCGTTCGCCTGTAGAAAAATAATAAAAGTGACTTTAGAATGGAGTGAATGCGGAGATCATAGATGGTAGTAAGAGATTATTTCAGTCATGGGTAACGCCACTGGAGCATCTCCATTAATTATAATTCGCAATACTTGATCGACTTTTTTTTTATTGGGATAGGAGATAAGTTTTATCTCCTGGATCGATTGACCGAATTCAAAAATAAATAATAGATCTGACAACGCCATTTTATATCCTTGTACAAAGTAGTCACACTTATACTGGTACGCTGGGTATGAATAGTGAGAATAACCATTCGGGTAAAATGAGCATATATCTATGTAGCGACATCTTGGGGACTTGTAAACTTCCATAAAATCGACACACGACGAGAAATCAAATCAATTTATTTAACTGCAGTCAGCTAATGGGCATCACCAAACTGGGCAGCGCTAAGATTCCATTAATTAAGCCCGAGCTAAGTCTGACCCGACAAAGCGAACCGGCAAAATGTATTTGGAAAGTTCCCTTAACGAGGGGATTACTGAGGCCCAAACTGAAGGGGGTAACCGCCTCCCCCCAAAAGTTCCTTTAAATTTTCTCCTTAATTTGGTATGACATTAATTTCGAAATAATACAGCAGATCCAATTTTTTTTAAGGAATGATTAAGAGAATCAGGCCCATAAGAAATGACCTATCGAAATATAGAGATTTGAGTGTGATACTTTAAGGCCCAAAAATTTTGTTCGTCATTGCCGACAGTAAGTACGCTCCGATTGATTGATACGTCCGATGCCAAAGATGCGGGATATATACAGGCAAACAGGGTCGTATCTTCATCGTGTAGAGTATAAGGCCCATATAATACGTATACAGGTAAGGCCCATCGAAACGATGACACCGTGTACACTATGGGCAGCTATCGTCGCTCGAGTGATGGATGATGGATATTCGATTCTCGATTTTTGATTTCTTGACCCCTTCTCTCACTCCATACTAACGCCCCCCCCCCCCTCGCAACCCTAACCCTAAGTCTTGTAAGATGGTCCTACTTAAAATCAATTAATAGGCAAATTGGTTGGGCATTACTGCTGGCAGATGTAATTTCATGATGAATGATTCGACGGGGAGGTGGGCATGTTTCTCGCGTAACGAGTGTTGTTCCCTGTCCGCCCACGCAGGATGCAGACGCAAATGCAAACGCAAAGAGAGAAGATGAAGAAAGATAATAAAAGAGACACAAAGATCGCCAAGAACGCACACGCTAGAAATTGTAGCAGCTGCGAATTTCAGTGTTCAATCGTGAGCAATCGTTGTCCAACATTAACATCCCTTCTTGCACTCGTGTACCAACTGTCCCAGTAAAGGGCCTTTTCTGGGCCTAGGATTATCTTCCAGCTTCAATGCAGGGGTTAACCGGGTCTCTGTTCCAGGGACAAAGTAGAAATCAGTATTCGAGTCTAGTAGCAGCGAACGACTCTTATTTCTCATGGCATCAGAATCCCTTGTAAAAATCTCATTCCAGATGCATTTCGACAAATCCTATCCTGCCTTTACTATCGAAGCTGAAGACTGAGGAGGCACGATTGCTTTTTCTACGAATCGTGGAAAAACTGGAAATCCCGTGGGGCTTCGGTTAGAAGTCCTAATTTCCATTTCTATGATATCGCCTTACGTCTCTCATAGGTTACGTTCGCGTCCATGAGTATGACGGCCGAATGACCAAGACACACCGACCCCACGAGGATGACAGTTGGGCCCAGTCTCTTTAAGACTTTACCGTCCTTCGCGATACGTGCTCTGTATAATTTATAGAGCGCTATTTATATCCGACTTCCCATCTTGGAATCTCATGTACCTTGGGAGCCATCGTCTCTGTACTCGTCCACTGGAATCGACAGAGTCGCCAATGAAAAATCTTCATTAAATCGAAACAGTGCGAAGTAAGACGCTAAAAGAATTCTCTGGATAGGGGAAGCCCTGGTGGCGTGCAACGGGCCCAGCTCGGTAACGAGTTTATCAAGAGAAGTGAGACGTCCCATAAAGAATATGGCGGCCAGAGTATTTATCACCTAAATAAATTACAATTGCGAGCAGCGATCGTTTTTTCCACCCTTTACGGCCCTCTAGCAATCCGAGCATGAGGCGATACTTAGGTATAATATGTATAACGAAGACAAATAGCTTGCAAATTTTATTAATTCGTTAAGTCAACCCAATAGGAATCCACATATATATACACATACGTTACCTACATACATGCTCTATATATATATATATTCATTACACCCATGCTATCCGATACAGCATAAGGCCCCAGGAGCAAAGGCCCAGGATGGTCGATCGAGGCATACCCGGTCGCTCTTCACTCCGTGACTCGAATGACGATCAACTTTTTACATGGAACCCAAGAACCGATTGTAACGTGCTCATTACCGATTCGCACCCTGCGACGTCCCGACGCGTTACGTCACGTTCTACAGTTAACACCCCAGCTTACGGACACCCGTGGTTCTGATCGCGCTCCGCAAGAGTGTCCTGCCGATTCCGAATAATCCTCCTGTTGTCCTCTGTTCCCCTTTTCTTATTTACGGTCCATCCACACGCACCATCCGCTCTCTTTCCTCCCTTATTCGCTCTCTCTCTCCCTCTCCTGCTTCCACTTCCTCTCTATGACCATACCTCTCTGACTCACTCGCTTACTCACTCTCCTCTCCCTTTGATTTACCACCCCGCCCCACCCCCCTCCCTATGTAACCCCTCTCGCCACCTCCACCTATTCCTTCCCTGTTCTCAGAACCTCTAAGTCTACGTCTTCCCCCCCCCCCCCATTTGCCCTCCACAGCCGAGAGGAACGTCGTGCCTTCCCTTTTTATCCCTTTCTCTCCTGGTCTTTTCCTCTATCGCACAAATGGAATTCATTTCTAGTTCCTTGACTCCCGGTTCCACCCTCCCCCCCCCCTTCCACCTAACCGCACTGAGTTCCACAAGCAGCGTATCCCCGCCATTCCGTTTCACAAGCACGACACACTCGATCCTCCCCCCCCCCCCCCCACGAACCTTCCTACAACAATCAGGAGCTACAACTTGCTGGTAGTGTGTACTAGCTGGAAATTTTTTTCCCTTGGATTTCATGGAGAGATATGAGCTATATGTCATACACAGCCGGGTCAGAACTTGTAGCGGCTGAGGGTCGAAGCTGTACCAACTGTAGAGTTGGAAAAGTCATGTAGCTTTAAGACTGTCTATCAGCTTGCATTTCTGATCGTGTCTTTCTTTTTTATTATGTTTCTCACTCGACTGCTCGTACGTTAATCCTTTTATTTTGCTAATTAACACGTAACGGTTGCGTGCTCCTGAGGTCACATACTCATTGGACGAGCTACGAAGTCGTAAAAGAGAACCCGATTCGATTACCAACTTTCTCATGGTAAATCCTAGGGTGGATATAAACCGGCAGTAGTAACTTTACCGTAGTAAGAACTGGCACCAGGTCTGATACCGGTACCACCGTATCCCGGTACCGCTGTAGCAATTCCTTCGACAATGTACGAGTTTGTCGGTCGCTTTAGTGGATCAAGAAGAAGAACCTAACTTGCCAAATTATACAGGACCCCTGCTAAATATTGGGATTTGTCACGAATTCGATGTAATAAATACCGCGTGAGTTCAGAAACGTCGTTGGAATCTCTTTGGGTTATTTTTTAAACGCGCCAAATAAACCCCCCGAGGGATTTGCATAAACCTGCGATTTTAATTGACCCTGGTAGAATGTCTCAGAGGACAGTGTTCTGCGCGCGGTCAGGACTTTGGAATGGTTTTGCAAAGAAAAAAATTGATTTTTTTTCTGAGAACGAAGAAAAAAAGTTTTCAAAAAATGGCAAGAAATCGAATGACAATGCGATGTTCCCTACGCGTCATGCATTACTTCGTTTGCCAGAGACACTTTACTCTCTTCGAAAAACAATCTGGTAATTAAATAATGATGATTAGCAGGAGCTTCGAGCCAGCGTCGAGCCAGCGTTCGAGCGACGCGACGAATGCGATGAAGAAGTGATACCACGGTAAAGGCACGCTGCCGCTGACGGGGGTCCCACTCGTCCTGCCCTTGGTCTTCCTTCTCTTTCTATTCCCCGCTATCGTCCACAGCATCCCTCTCAACCACCATCCGCATCTCTCGCTCTCTCCCGCAACAATTCCCAGTCACTCCGTTTACGGCTATATTGACGGCCCGTGGCATACCCTTCGTAGTAGGTACTGTTGGGACATTACCTAGTGATATTTCCTTGATAGGATAACTTACGCACAAGGATAACAAGTATTCAAGATGGCGTCGACCAAAAATTCTTTCCCGCAGGATCCTTAGGGTTTGTACGGTCAACAATGAAAGAGGAATTGCAGCGCGTCGGACGAGTTTACAATGAGACGTAGGTACAAGGCAGTTGAGATAAGCTATCCTGGAGAAAGATAAGAGTCAGGATAGGTTGGGATGGATCCAGGAAATATCTTCTATCTGGTATACAGATAGATCCCAAGACGTTGGATGCGTTCGTCTTCTTGCATCCACGTAAAGATTCCTTGGACCAGGAAGAGGGATGAATATCTCAATACAGAGAGATCCTGGACAAACAGCCAGCAATTAGAAAGCTATTTACGGTTAACCTCCAGGTCTGTCCACGTATCCGCGAAAGGAAATAGGGGCCCGAGTAACCTTCACGTGGTTAATGCTCATAGCGCAGATCGGAAAGTCTGATAATGACGTACAAGATAAGAGGCATCATCGACCGCCCCACGCGAGAATGAAAGACAAAAGTTCTTGGGATGCTGTGAGAATGAGATAGACTCGATGAAGCCGAGTGAGATAAAGAGGAGAACCAGGCCTGCAGAGCTATCGGCACTTGCCTACAAGATTTTCTATACGGACAATGCCGATCGACTGATCGATCGATCGTTTCTTTCGGTCTACGTATTCAACGGTACCGAAGATCCATTGGAAACGATCAGAGATCTCTCTCGCAAATTATTCTCTATACCTTTGAGGTCTTCGTGGCTTTCGGAATTTCTGACCTATGTTTTTTGGTTTCGTCGGATCTTGGGTACCTTGAGATTGGATGGTACCAATGTATGGGATGGTACGTAGATGTATCTCTGGATCATCTGTGGATTCCAACAAGCCATACCGATCCGCACCTTCTTACCATCCTCAGGATCCACCTCCGTCTCAACCTCCGTTGATCCTTCTTAGACCAGCATGATATTAGAGATCATTTTTCGCACCACGTCGATCATCGCGTATAACTACCATCCATCAAAGTTATTCTATCGCACACACGCCTCTGGATATGAGATGTAAGATCTGAGTCGAGAGTTTCCAGTGAACAATGCCGATCGATGCGCATGTGCACTAGGGTCTGATTTATTGGATGCGTTCTCCTAGCTGGGAATCCTGATTTAAAAATCTGAAGGAACCAATCGATTATTCATATTTTTAAAATCGATACTATCAGTGTGGTTGATAAGAATGAAATTCCTGAATACGAAAAAAAAGTCGAAAGAGATTCTTCTCGTTCTCTGGACCAACTGGAAGCAGCGACGTAGTTCCTATCTAATGAGGATCTTCTGGGAGTCGCGGATGTTCAGTGCTGAGCTACCTGGTTGTATACCTGGTTGCGTTGATGCAACGACGAAATTTGCAAGTCCGGTGAAAGCGAGGGGAGATCGGTAGATCTGAAGATCGGTACAGGGAGCGTCACGAAGCTTCGGAAGAAACGGTATAAAGCAGGAATTCGCATATATGAATTTCAGGGATTAGACTGGAGTTCACACGAGGACCGTTATCATCGTACCAAGAGTGAACTATATTGATATGGGTATTTTATTGTTACTCTTTTAAACTCTGAATCGAATCCCTGAAACATTTGAACTCCCTGTACCTAGTCCAGGTAGTGAACGTAGCCGAACCTTGTCCAGGTACACCTTGCAAGGTTCAAAGCGAGCGAAGCGGCGATATTTAAAGCATATGCAAAGAGTCCAGAGTCAAGGGACAAAAAGTTACGGACAATGGCGGCTTGCGTTCGGCTGCCCGGAATCCGACTCGCGACGATTTATGCGGCTCTGGGACAGTCCTACTTCTTTCTTTATCTTTATTCCCAGCCCCACTTCCCTTGGTCGTTCTCGTCCTCCCTGGACCCAGGGACTGGAACAGTGAACCAGCTTCCCATAGGCAACGCGTATGGACCCTTGCCCACTTCGGATGAGTCTTCGAAGGGACCAAGGTAGTGTTTCGGATAGCATGCTTCAGGTATGGACCCAAAGTCTAATCAATTAGAGCGGTATCGGCAGCTCGTGACTACCGGATACCAGGTTAGGTTAGTTTTCAGGAAATCGAGGTAAAAACGCCTGTCCCTCAGTGAATCCTGATCTCATCATCGGAAACAGCAAAGAAGGTGGTGGTACCCAGAGATTCCTGAATTGGGATTCGGATGCCATCCATCCTGCTCTTTAGATTAGTCCGAGTCGTATCGTTAGTAGTGCGACCCACTTCCATCTTGATTCGAATAGTTCCTTGGTCCATGGGTTGGTCGGTGAAGAGATAAGATAAGAATATATAGCGCCTAGGATCACTGGCTGGAGACGTCATAAAGCAGGCAGTAAACGCATCCTCACTTTGTCGTTGAACTTTATGCAAAGAAGTTACGGAGGAGAAGGAAGAGAAAGGTGAGTCTGGTAAAAGAGAGAACGAAATAGTAAAAAGAGAAGTTCGCCATCAAGGCGCCCCGACGTTATAATGATAAAATTCATCGTCCCCCCTCGATCCGGTACTGTATAAAAACCCGGTAAAACGGTGTTTCGCTTTATCGAAACAGGTGTCGTAAAATGGTAGCAAGTCCCCGACACTCTTCTTCTTCTTCTTCTTCCACGTCTCCTTCTTCGTACTCTTCTTCCACGCCTTTCGTCCTCGTATACAGTTACCACGGTCGGACCAGGTCCACCAGAGGAGACCAGAGGAACCCTACTCGATTGCTCCTGCCCACTGCGACTTAATCTGATAATCTGATTGGCTGCCGTGTGTCAAATATTACGAACGCGAGCGCCACGCACGTCCCTGTCCACCTGAACAGGTTTTTGCCCTGCATTAACCACATATCGGATATCGGTATCGAGCCAATAGCCATGGTCCTCAATACCTAAATAATAACCAGCCTTATATACCGGATTGAAGGAACCTCGTACCTTAACCATACAGAAAGACCTATAAATAGATAATAAATCACGAGGGGAGTATGAAATTCAAATATAACAGAATGGAAGTAAGAGGCGAAATATCTGTAAAGGGATTCGAGCGTCGGGCCACTACGTCGAGGAGCGTCGTACGGCATCGGGAACTCGCAGCCAAGAGAGACGGCATTGATATGCAAGAGGCTGGATATGCGGGCCAAGCGGACCAGCATCCTACGAACAATACCATGGTGGTACCCCATGGTAAGACCACCGCGCCAGTAAACCACCATCGGTCCTACAGTGTAAACTACCAATGGCGAAGTATCCTATAACGCGAACATCGCGAGGCTATCCGGAGCCGCGCGTACTTTGCACGCCTATATTGACTATAGCGCCGAGAGTCCAGGTCGTGACGCGCCGTATCTTGCATCGGATGTACCTCCAGTGTGGAGACACGGATACGTACCTACCTCCTACCCGAGCCAGAAATCCACCCACCGAACCCATCGTACCACCTCATCACCTCCCCCCCCCCTCCGCCCAGCCAACCATTCTTTCAAATCCTATTTCTTCCCTTCTTTCGCCAACCGACTCCACCACTTTTTTCTTCTCTTTGCTCCTTAAGCCTCTTATTCATTCTTCTCCTACCTGGTACCTACACCCGCTATCCTTCTTACTCCAGTCTCTTTAGAAGTTTCGACGCTCGTGATACACGTCGTAAGAGTTGTCCTCGCGGTCGTGGTGCGCGACGTGCGCGCCGGTGGCATCACGTTTGAATAGATCTCCAAGGATGATTTACATGGCATCGGTTTATCGCTCGTGAAAGGTAGAAAGGTAAAATGGTAGAGAGGATAAAAAAAGGATAAAGAAAAGAGAGAGAAAGAGAATTGAGAATAGGTATACGGGTACGGGATATATGCCTAGTCGAAAGGAGTCCGTGTTTACCTGAGACTAAGGTACAGCCTGACTACATATACAGCATCCGAGAGATAGGAAGATGCAAGCATAGGCTCTCTCGTGACGTGACTATGCTAACGCGACTGGACCGCTCCTGAAGACGTGGAATAAGTTTTCAAAGATTTGCAGGTTGGTAGCAGCAGTTTTGCAAGTAGCTATGGTATCAGGTAGCAAATAGCAAGTAGCTATGGTCCAGGTATGAGATCAGTGACGCGAGAAGATAATACTTCGACCTCTCTTTAAGTATCTTAATCTACCACTTCAGGTTGGTACTACTTACCAGTTTCGATAGGAGACGTGGACGCACCCTTGATACTGGCTATGACACTGTTCTGGGCGATGTTCTCCTTCACTGTCAATGTGTATCTGGCTCTCTCGCAAGAGACGAGTCTGTTGGTTGACGATGAGACAAAGATCTTCACCTCAGCATCCCTGATGCTCTTCAAGCCGGCCGCATCGGTAGCTGTCACGTTGAGATGGTGCGTCGTTGATCTGGACAGCAAGCTCAGTCGCGACACGTGAAGTTCACCGTTACTCCTGTCTATCCTGAAGACTCCTGCTTCGTTTCCGCCGGATATCCTGTAGGCCACTTGGCCAAAGAGACCCGCGTCCATATCCGTCGCTAAGAGACGCAGAATGGCACCATTGATGCTGCTGTCGTGTCTCAACGTCACGTTGTAGCGATCAGGCGAGAATACAGGTCGGTTGTCGTTGACATCCGTCACCTGAATTCGAACTATGGCTGTGGTACTGAGTCCTCCTGTAAGAACAATAAAAAAAAACGAGGTATTAAAGGGGAATGTTGCTTTTTTATTTTTCATTAAAAATTCATCAATTTCAAGAACTGGCTGCAGGGGTGTCGGTCAAAAATGGTCTTTATCTCCGTATCAAACGTAATGGCAGAATTAACTATAGAAAATGAATCTACGAGGTCGCCGCAAGCCGCTCGACATAAATCACAGCACGGGTGCCTCGTTCACGGGCCTTTTTTCTCAGCCAATCAGCTGCCTCTCCCTCTGTCGGCGAACTCACCAACCCCCGCGTAAGTTAATACACTCGGTGTAATATTTCAAGTAAAAAATTGTAGCCGATACTCGTCCGCTCACGAGATGTCTGCCCACCTCCAATTCGGGTAATGGACTTGGCGAAACGTCGAACCCTGTGCTGTTCTTTTCGTGGCGGACATTTTTTTTCTTTCCTTTCCCTACACCCATTCCTTTTATTCCCGGCTAAAGATCCAACGCTCGGATAAGTTTTCTATACAAGGGGAAGAAGTCAGCCTTGTGGATTTTCACTTTGTGCCGACTCCGCGAGTGGACTTAACGCAAGTGTTAATATTAAAGACAGTATGTAAAAGGCGTAATCCGATGTTTAAACGGTTTACACTCGTAACTCATAGTAATGTATGGACTGCGCTCTGCGCAGCACTGCGCTGCCCCGACACCACGTGGAGATTTATAGGTACGAGTGTCATTGGAGTCATGCGTCAAGAACCAGCCTCATCCTCCAGATCCTCCTCATCCTCCTCATCCTCCTCATCGCCTTTGGCTTTCTACATCTTCTCGCATTCAGAGCCGCTACCATGCCTCTTCTTCTTCTTCTTCATCGTCATCCTCTTCCACTTCCTCTTCTTCAAGAAGGAGAGTAAACGTGCTTGATTCTTTTTTTTTTCTTTGATACATTATATAACATATATCATCCTATAGATCTTCCATAAGGGGTGGACCAGAAAGGGTGGTTTAGGGAAGTTTCGATTGCCGATGGAATTTCCATGTGAACAGGATAGAAAGCGAAGGAAGGACTTTAAGAATCTGGTACTAGAGGATATGAAAGAGTCAGGGGAGATTTATGGGGTTGCTGTCCCCCGTAAAGATGGTCAGGGGTTCTCAAAGTATCAGGATCCGGATGAAAGTGGTTGGTTGGGGATCGCACGCCGCATACGAGGAGAACTGTCGGTGGGAGTTAGGCTTGAAGATTTATGGTGCCGGTGTCAATAAAGTCACCTCGAGTGCCGTCGGATGGTATTCTCTCTCTCTCTCTCTCTCCCCCCCCCCTCCTTCAACGTTCTTCCCCTTCATCACCAAGTGTGTTCTCTCTCGTCCTCATCCACGTTTTCCTCCTCCTTCACCTCCTCCTCTACGGCACCGCCGACTCTTCTGGTCTAACCTATCTTCCACTCCCTTTTTATCCAAAGAATCCTCTCGTCTCTTTCTCTCTTCTCGATTCGATCGTTACCAAACGAGACGGAACGTCGTCCAAAGATTTAGACCTGGATAATCGTCTTTCGGTCCAGGGCCGTACAAAGGTAGTCATACAAGTATATTAGCGCATTGATGCACCTTGATGAAAGCAAGCTCAACGATCGAGCCTCAAGTTTTCGTAGAATCGCATCCATTTAAGATGCGCCCGATGCACTTTTACTTCCTGGAAGTAAATTATTTCTGAAGAGCTCGAAAAGATAATGCGGCATTCACACCGCGGGACATCGAGCACCATATTTCAATTCTAAGTCGGTCACGTCCGTACCTATTCGTGAGAATAATTAGATGAGATAGAGCCACGCGGTCGTTATATCCCTGGTCACGAGGAGAACTCTCCATATGATAACTTCAGACACACGTAACACCGTACTACCGCGGTAACCTTTATAGGTTATGTAGTTACATCGAAAGCGATTTAGAGCCGCCAAACGGCAAAATGTTGTACTACGCTAAATAAACTCAATGATAAGTTCCAATCGTGTGGGAGTCTATTGTTAACATATGGATAGAACCAAAGGACAATCGGATCGATAACGAGCGACAATTACGGAACGGCTTGTTTGCAAAACGGCATAAAGCCAGCGACAATGGGTAGGCTGCGTGGTCGGCGCTCTCTCAGTGAAGCTTTTGCTGCGGTTAAGGGTCGTGCGCCTATAGGCGTCCTATACCTATTAGCCGGTTAGTACCCAAAGGATAGAGTAACCTACTGATTGCGAGAGAGAAAGAGACGAAGGGATAGAGGAGGAAAAGGAGAGGAGACGGAAAAGGGAACAGTGAACTATAGGAAGACAGAGAAGGGAGCTACTTCCCTTACTTATACTATGGATCAATGGAGCTCAGTCATTGTCCTTCCCATAAGGGCAGCAAGGAGCCTGTTGAAAATGGGCACGGAATACTCGCAACATAAATCATACAGCCTATTATAGAGCTACTAGATCTTGGCATGGCGATAGCCACCTCCACTACCTACCAGCCAGTCCTCCCAGTCATCTTCAGCCCTCCGCAGCCACCTTCTCCCTCGCTCCGTCTCGCTCGTCCGCCGCACTGTTCTAGGTACTTATACTGCATAGACTATATGATCCTTTTGCTATACTTAACTCCCTATTCTATATGTATGTATATACTCTCCAGGATGTAACTTCCTAGCTCCCGGTGCATTGTTCACACGATGCATCGTCGGTCATTTTTATGGGTCATTTATTTGTCCGAGATGGTGTCGGTTGGGACTTATATAGCTGGTTCATCCCTTAAATGGTAGAGGATACAGGGTGTATCCTGTATCGACGTGGGACTTACCTCTGTCCGTGGCGATAACGGGTAGTTCTAGATAAGGGGCTGTTTCTCTGTCCAATGGTGAACGGACGCAGATGTCGCCAGTGTCGCTTCGCACCAGAAGTTGCTCGCTGGTTGGTCTACCCGCTGCCAGGGTGTAATTCACCAAAGCGTTCACGCCGCAGTCGGGATCCGTAGCTTGCACCTGCAAAGAGGAATAAATAAGATGACTGATGAGATATCGAAGATCATTTAACGCCCCCGTAGGTACGTGGCTGTATAACAGATATAAGGTGGTCGCGTAGCTGGGGGGATGCTGGGGCTTTGTTTAATCTCGCTCGATGTTCCTGAAACGGGATACTCGCGGACGGCCGGCAGTGCCCATTCATAATACGCGCAGTGACTAATTTGCGAGGAGGAACGGTCCCTTCTTTCGCTTTGGAGGTGGACCGGACTTGGACGCGCCGAGCGACGCACGGACAGACCCTCCGACGGACGTGGGGGCGGTGATGGACGCCTCGAGCTTCCAGCACTCGTTATTTATGTGGCAGAGCATCGCCACCTCCTTTAAAGACACAGTGGGTACCACTAGATTACATATGGAGGTGGTTCGAGCATACTCAGCACACATTTCAAGTCAAATAAAAAAATTTTTTTTATTGCATCCTTAACCATAAACTCCATCAGTGGTGGATATAGATGGAGGTGAAAATTTGTGATATCGAACGAATTCAGGCATCGGGCATAATACGGATCCTATAAAAGGCCCAAAAGAGAGGACCGGAAAAATGAGTTACACGTTGCGCCCCCTGTTAGCCAGAGGAGAGGAGACACGAGATAATAAAGCAAGAGTCTGCAAGGAATGATTTAGGGCCAGTCGCTCGAATAACTTTCCCGCCAACACTGTTGCCACCTTGAAGAAGCACTGCGTCCGTTAGTTGGGCCTTACGGGGTACGCGGGTCCGCGAAGGGCCCAATGCACTTATCTCTCTCACCCCCAACTCTGGCACGCTTGAGAGTGAGTGAACGAGAACGAGGGAGAGAGTGAAAGAGAGTGATAGGGGAGCTGGTAGAGAGGGATGGACGCCCCCACCCGAACAATCATGCTAATGAATTACTGCCGCGCAGTATCGGTGCTGATCTGGCCAACTAATTCGAATCTGCTTCGGGGCCCCCTTCTTCTTCATTCACGAGCGAGTTTGCCTCTACCGCTATTTCTCACTCTCTGTCTCTCTCTCTTTCTCTCTCCCCCCTCTCTCTCTTTCTCTCCCTTTTCTTCGTCACTTCTCTTACCCAACCCTTTAGTCCTTTTCTTTCAGCACCTTTTTATCCCTCTTCCCTATCATACCTCAACTCCCCCCCCCCCCACCCACTTGTCAAATGATCATGATTTTTACTGGGACTACTTATAGAGAATACTTCCACTTTAAGGCCCATTTGTTAATAGTCACCCCTTAGTACAGTCTGCACAGAAATGATTCTCCAGTCATATACCCATTGCCCTGTTATTCCTAATGATTATACGGGGACTCATACCCCAAGCTGGTTACTCCCGTAGCTCGTTAAGAGGCCTCACAAGCTACCAACATAACAGAGAATAAGCTCTAAGCCTCCAAGCAATGGTATTACATACTGTACCTATATCCTGCGAGCGGGTTTACTTACTACTTACTACACTACTCTTCCTATACATATATTCCTTTATGGTGTGAATACTACAGGACGCATTGTTCCTCTGCTTTTCTTTCTGCTTGGCCTTGGATGGAATATCGATTTCAATCGGAGCAAGGAATACAATCCAAAGCAAGTCCCTGGCACAGGACTTACCCGTAGAAGAAAACACGTCTGTCTCACAGTCTTTACAGAGCAAAACGAATTTCGTCAATTTTTAAAAATTTTCCAAATTCAACTCTCCTATCCATGCCACTCTTGTCTATGACTATAGGGTCTGAAAAGTCGTTCCCATAACTTGGTACACGTCTACTGCGAGGACCCGAGACTTCCTTCTCTTCTGTCGACCTGCTGCTCGCCTGCTGCTGGCTAGCCAACACACGCGGTCCAGCCAACAGGTACAAATTGTCCGGCTGCAAAAGTTATCGCAGTAAATCGCGGATGACTTGGCGAGGAGCATCTGGTATGTCGACTTTTATACGGTGGACTCGTTGCTCGGCGTTACGACGCCGACGCCGAGAAGTGAAGGGAGGGGGCGGGGGGGGTAAGGGGTTGAAGGTGCCGCAACGACGAGACCGTGCTGGATAGGTAGAAGGATGAGGCAGCCAAGGAGCACACACATATATATATATATATATACAGTATATAAAAGAAGAAAGCGACGCAGATAATTGCAGGAACGGGCGTCGTAACGCCGCAGTTCGTCGCAACGTCGCGTCGGCACTCTTTTGCATTCGCATTGGCCGATCCGCACGAACGGCGTATATCCGACTCATTTAATTTGTCGTGCTTCGTCTTCGCAGGTGTCCACACGAATCCGCCATATCCACTTCATAACTGCCAACTTCTTAGCTTCCCTTACGATTAATAAACGTCGAATTTTATATGTGAATTTTTCGTCTTTGTTTTCATCTAATCACATTCCATTCTGGCGAATATCTCTTACGCTGTACATTTACACTGTTTACGGTCTCTCGGTAAATTCCTATACTCGCAGTCCTATACGCAATTCCCATAGTGGATATAGCGTTATTCCTCCCGAAGAGACCCACGTCGCTCGAGTTAAAGTTTCCATGGCGAGTGCGTGCGACCATGCGGACCGGAGGACTTTTTGCTCAGAGACCCAGACCCCCGACAGATAGAGCTGTTGGCCAGGGAAGAGAAGCCATCCTCGGCATTCCCGGCTCGCCGACTTCTCTGATGGACTTGACAGTCGTCTACGCTTCTCCATGAGCGTCGCCTCGTCTTGATCCTGTCTCGTAGGTGTCTCCTCGGCTCCCTCGTAGATTCATGCTCGTTAAACGGCCGACTAGGGATATACCTAGTCTTGCCGGTATCGGATCGGTTAATATAACCAGCTGAGCTCAGAGTCCTCGTAGGTCTCGGACCGTTATCCAGGATGCTGTGTAAACAGTCTACCACCTATAGGTGGATAGAGTCATTTACTCGGGACCAGGCTGGTCTTCATTCCGAAGCTAAGAGGAGGAGGCAGCTCAGATCGGAGTCTATTATCTTTCGTGAGTTAGGTTAGGTTCTTACCTACTGATCACACGTGTACAGGTGAGTTACAATTAGGTTGACATAATGAGATAACCTGGTAAAATGAGGCTCATCTTAGTAACGCGTGTGTACGTAGGGGGACGTATGTGCTCCGTCATGCTGAACTTCAGGAAGGATTTTATATGACTATTCAGGACTATCTGGATTGGCAGGATAATCGGGACCACCTGGTATCTGTATATCTGATAGAAATTCTATACATATACACTGGACTATGCAAGCTATCCTTGGCAAATACCGACCTGTCCCACGATGCTTGACTAGTTTTTACATCATCATCAGTAAATGCGTCTGGGACTTGTCCTGTACTTGTTGTCATACCGGTCGATCGTTGGGCAGTCGGAAAATAAACTTTTCACAAGTGCGAGAAAGAAGCTGCCGAATCCCAAGTGTCACGATCGCTATGGAATAAGGCTACATAAGCGGCCGGAAGTTTCGTGGGTGGGTCCCTCGGGATCACGATTCCTTTGTTACGGAAATTGACATGCAAAAGACTCCAAGAGGACGGCCAGTGAGTCACCGCGGGTGTGCGTACGGTACACAATTAGCTGGATATGTATACCGTTTGCATAAATAAATATGACGTGCTTGTGGCTCGGTAATAATCATAGAAGCAAACAGAGACAGAGAGAGAGAGAGAGAGGGGGGGGAGAGAGAGAGAGAGAGAGAGTTAAAAAGACTAAGAGAGAAAAAAGTCAGAAAGAGAGACAAGAACAGGGTATCCTGAACCCATGTAATATTATTCACGAGTACGGGGAAGGGATCGGAGGGGGAGGGGGAAGTTCTTACGTGCACGTATGCATGCATAGGACTCGATGATGACGTCAGTGATGACAGTGGTGGCGGCATTGCTTCGACAAAGCCCATTCAAGAATGCCATGATAATGAAGCGTGCGTTATCAAATAGTTGGTACCAGTGATAACAGCACGTATGGGGTCTATGTAAGAAGTGTCTGCGAAGTGGACGTGATACGGAGAGAGGAGAGCGAGAGAGGGCAGACGAGGGAAGAGATGTTGCTGCAGCAGGGAAGAAGGAGTAAATCCGCACAATGCTACCAACGCAACGAACTCTATAGAGCTGTCAGTCACTCGTGCGGCTGAGAGTTGGCCGTCAGAGGTTACCCTCTGCTCTGTCTCTCTCTTTCTCTTTCGATCTCTCTATCTATCTCTATCTCTATCTCCTTCATCCGCCGTCCCGTTAACGCAAGAGAGGAGAGTTACCCAGGGCCAGTTTCCTGACGTTGATTTTCTATAGAGATGCCTTAAATATCCCGATGAACCCTTATACTTCCTTCTCGTGTGGTACTTCGCTTGAACTTCTCGCGATTCTTCCCTTGAAAACGATGAGTCGTCGATGCGTCCTTCTAATCATTTATAATTTATATATTAGACACCCCCCGCCCCCTATCCTTTACCCCTCGTGAGGTAGACATGTTCGACCGAAGAAGAAGGAAGTGACGTCGGATAAGGAGAATGATGAGAATGAAGAAAGTCCAACGACCGTACGATTCGTTCGATCGATCATTTATATACGTCATCGAGGTATCGATCGTATCGGATCCGCTTTTTATATTCCGATTGATTTTTTAATCGATCAATTTGATTTTTCTTTGATTTTCCAATTTTGTGCATATTTACTAATTTTGTCCTAATCGGGCCTCATCCAGTTTCCATCACGTGCCACGCTGTACACCTACTCGTGAACCGAGCTGTATACTTAACCTTTGCTCCTTGGGTGCGTGTTTTTGCTGCGGAGCGGCAAGCCGGCCACGGCCCCCGGCGGGTCGCTGCCCGGTAATTGCGATGAGATATGGCAGCCACTTCTCATTAAAATAGTTTAATATATATTTGTCAAGCTATCGCCGCGACGTATGTTCAGCCATTTGTTGCCCCTTTCGCCCGACGGGTAACCTGCTGCTTTATTTTTCGCGAATTCGGCATCCCGGCTAATGGCGACGGTTTATCTCGTTGTCACCAGGCACGCCGTCCGGACAGTCCCAGCGTAGGTCCCAGCGCCAGCTAGCCATCTAACCAGGAGAATCAGGAGGAACCACTTCCCACCTGAGTATCAGTTTCTCTTTGTTTCTTTTTTACCCGTGACACGATCCTATCGTGACAGTCGCGAAAAGACTGATGTCGATCGCACTTTCCAAGAGTTCGCATTTCTCTGTATGTATATACATATATATCCTGCTGCTCGGACTGGCTGAGAAATTCGAGACTTCTTGCTACACGCGGCCGAATCCAGGTGTGTACCGATATGTCTACCTTTCATCAGCGTCTGACTGATTAGTACTCAGACTTGGTAACTAGGGCCCGTTTATTATTTTTTGGCAACCGCCCACGTACCGATCGATCTCCTCGTCTCTAGGCTGGTTCCGCGTTCCGCCTGCAACTCCAGCGCCGTGACCGAGCGGGCGCCGGGACTTTTGTAGTTGCAGTACTCGACACCAGGTTAAACCCGAGCGGGAGGTCGTCGATTAAGGGGCGGCCGTAGCCCAGTGGTTAGGGTAGCGGATTCACGACCGAAAGGTTCGGGGTTCGCGTCGGGGTTCGCGCCTAGCTCCCAGCGGCATTCACCAATGGGTTTTCATATGAAAAACTTAAGTGAGTATTTATACGGATTTCGCCCAACACTGTTCGGATTCGGTGTATAAAGTTTGTAGGTCTTCACGCTGAAGTTAAATAAGGCCCGTTTCGCAAGGTACATCGCCATCTAGTGTCGAACTTGCAACCTTGATCATTAGGACCAGTTACTGGCACATGTCCCCCATTGGGGATGCAGCCATGAGGAAAGGAAGGAAGGAAGGAAGGAAGGTCGTCGATTAAGACAGCTGTCTGCTCCTCATAGACAGAGCACAGACCTTATGGGTTCTTGTCCAAGAATCCGTGAGCTTGCTGTTAGACCAGGTGGAAGACCATCAGCAACGTCCTCATTGATAATACTCGACCTGACCTCTGGTGTCAGTTCTTTCAACTGAATATGCGTGATTGCACTTGGTACTGTCAAACTGACAGCGTTCCCTCGTTACTGGCCTGTTCTGGGCCTTGCTAGTTTTCTCGCTAGGGCCCAAATCCTTTCTCTCAAGTACGTTCCTGTAATACAGGCACGCAGTGTATCCCATCGCGATTATATTAATCGTCTCGATTTATAATTTTGTCTAAACAGCGTTCTTATGCGCGTCTATAAACCCGATATCTCGGACCGTGAGGTCCCTAATAGCCGATAAATTTATAACCGGCAAGTGGCGCACTTATCTGGTCCCGGTATCAGGCCCGGTTCTCCAGATCGCACGATCGCACCTACGTGCGTGCAACCGAGCAACGAGGTGTCGCAATAACGACGCCGGCTGACGTTCTATTTTATGAGGATCCGGTGTCAGGCGTCGGTATGGCATAGATGAGTTTGAGTAGAAATTCATTTGAGTAATTATCTCAATAATCATCTGATCCTTTCTTGGTCCAAGTATCACTTCAAGGATTCAAACTGATACCGATAAATAAATTCGTTACACTCTGAGGTCATTGACCTTGCCTCGTTCATGCTACCGGAATACACGGTATCCTTACTGCCAATTAAAATTGATTAAAGTTGACAATCGACAGCTCCATTGTATCGGGTAATTATCTGGATCAATCGGTTAGCGATCTTGGGAGTCTTTCGAGAAAAAAAAAATTATCTCGGAACGTTCACGAAATCCCAAGTAGCCACTCTCCTTTCATGGACGATACGATTCCAATGAGTATAATTCGACTTTAAACGGTTTTCGAGTAGGCATTGGTACAGCGATCTGACAATCACTTGCCGATCCGATGATCTCTTCCTGATCTTGAATAAAAAATTCTACCTGTAAAATTACATACGACGATGATCCAAGGTGTCGTTGGATCAAACCAACAATCGTAATCAGTAATAATTAAGTGTGAAGCGTTTAGAATCTCATGTAGCTATTTTCTAATTCTCATAATCATCAGTATCTTTCTCTCTCTCGCTCCCACTCTCAATGATGATGACTTATCTTAATAGATTCCTTGGCATTCAGGCATTCGGACCTTTCGGTATAATTTAACAGGCTCTCGACAATATACCAATGTAGCGTCGGGATCGTCTTAATATTCTCTTAATTCAGGCCTCTGGACCCCATTAATGGCGTTAATCTACTCGACGCGCGAACACTGATTAACGACACTGGTCCATACAAAAAAGGACAGCATCCCACGAAGCACCGAAACACGGGAGGAGAATGAGTATATTCAGTATTCACAGGCAGGATAACGATTTCGGCTTTGGCACTCGTTCCCTCATACGGCCCATTCGGCTCAACCGGCTTGCTCGCGCTCATACGGCCGACTCCACTATACATATATATACTCACTCCTGCGACTCTTCCGCGTTTCACAGAGAAATTTGCATATCGCCAACCTGCCAGGAAGTTGGTAGCCCTGCCACATAAGAGACCCTCTCGGCATACTAGAGACCAAAGAGAAAGTTAACCCCTCGCTGTATTCTGGGTTATACGTCAAGAAGGCGTGAACATATGTCATGCGTGGATAAACGTAGGTGGTAGCTAATAATCAATAAAATCAATAGCTAATAGATACCAGTATATATATAAATTTTCACATTTTTCTCAAATAAAAAATTCATAATTTGGTACGATATACGTCACGCATATGAACATATGAGGATATCGGATCATGCAATGGGGCACACCTGAGCGAACTTACCTACAGTCTACGTACGAATGGCCGCCTCTTCGGGATGTATTAGCATAATTATTGGTTGTTCCCTATCAGTGCCGGGGGGCTCGCGTTTACCAATTTATGATTTCATCGCCGTCCAGTACCGGTGCGCGCGCGCCACAGAGTGAGAGCGGAGGACTGTGTATGAAAAGAGAAAGAGGGAGAGAGAGGGGGAGGACCCCATTGTATCGGTCGAGAGATCCTCGAAGGTCTCTTTTTTTTTAGCAGAAAGAATGTATATACGTGGGTATCAGAGCACGCGAGAGACGATCTCTATGATTTCTTTTATCAGGGCCCCGTCTCTTGTACGAGTACAATAACAATATTTAGCCTTTAATAAGTTATATCGGCACGTAATTCGCGAGTTACTATGGAACGATGTTCTATGGGACTTTTTATTCCACTCAATCAAACGGGCCTAATCAAGCACCATACTGTTCACTGAGTTTCTTAAGGATCTTTATGATACCTCTCTGAATGATCCGAGTTCATGACCTTTGGGTTTATGGATGAGTATAGCTATATAGGTACGATCGTGTATATATGTATATGTGTGTTAAGTGAATTTCCAAGTTTCTCACGTGACCTAACGTATTGGACACTTGGTGAATTCAGTTTAGCAGCAGTAGGTAGAATTTTGAATGGGTCTGATCCATAAGGATGAAACTGATCGTCCTGTGGAAACTGGTACTTAAGTGGCAGGTGCTTAAGATTCCCCTCGATCGGCAAGAACCAGTCGAGCTGCATTTCGACCCGATTTCGATCGTTCGATTTTGACCTTCGTCCTGATAATTTTAACTTCCCAGGTTGCAATCTATATGCAAGTGTCTTATTGGAAGAGGACACGCGTGCACGTAAGAAGATAAAGTGAAGGATCAAAGCCGAGGAGTCTGAGACAAATCGGAATGATAACAAAAAGGAATAATGCATGATGGGAGAGGAATAAGATCACGCAGCGTCCTTCTGTCTTTTACATTTACGAGATGAAGATCCAAGCGAAGTACCAATATAACTTGGATGCGTTCTCAATTACTGCAACGCCCGTTTTTCACTGGTGCTCCAAGGAAAATTAGTTCTAGTCGTAACCGCGAGAGCTTCTTGCGTCTGCCGACAATCGCTGGAGTTAATTAGGCGAGAGAGGCGAGGGATGTGAAAAGCGGCCGAGTGGGAGGGAGAGGGAGAAGGGTGGATTGGGTTTGCACGTGCGTGCGAGGAGGCTGATTGAAAGGGGTAAAAAAAATTCTTGGATTTCAATATGGCGTCGAGATAGTCATCCGGGAGGATGCTGCGCGATTACTACTTGAGGAATTTGTAATAAGGATAGGTTATGTGGGAGATGAGAAAAGGGATTCTGAATGCTGGGGATAGTACGGTAAGTAGAGAAGGTATCCGAGCAACCAGCTATTATATATATATATATAGTCAAGCTAACGTGTAACGCTCTGAGAGGAGGAGTAGGTCGGTACTGTGTGTGAAATATAGGTTGATATCGCGATAAATAATGAGGTGCCCTTCGTGGTGATGCCCCAGGCCTTTGCTACCGTGCTCCACGACGTGCAGCCTCTTCCCTTCCTCTTGGTACCCAGGTACCAAGATGGGAGATAAAAGCAGAATCTGGAGAACCTGAAGAATCGATGTCAATTGATTTTTTTATTGATTTGATGGACAGCCATTTTGGATTTAAAAAATTGTTTCCCCTTAAATCAAGGTGGGTAGTGAGGATGCTGAGGATGTATAAGTATGGCGATGAAGTCTGGACCAATGAAACTCGCCCACTACTATACGTATACTGAGTCGGGCTATTCGGCCAATATAATCGGTCTTACGTTTTAATAAAATAAAATAAAAATATCCAACCGAGTGTATAGAGACTTTCCAAGCATTAATCAAAATCTGCCAATAAATTTAATGGATCTCCAAGGAGACCGGACGACGCTCTCGCGCTCTTTCGCTATCTCGCCAAGGTGTCAAAGACACATCTGCATCCTCCCTCTTCTCTCCAGCATCCCTCGGCTGGAATTCATGGTCCATTTAACTTTATATACCGGGTGTCGTGTTATTTGTTGTATCCAATAGAAATTTTTTATCTACTTCAAAAATACTGCAATCTTTGTTAGACCAAAACTGGTAGACCCATATTTCCTTTGTTACACGAACCATAAAATTTTCTGATAAAATTTCCCAAAAATATAATAACGCGAACTGAGCTTGCACGTGGTCCGTGAAACATACATAACCGCGCACCAGTGGACACCTGGGCTAAGTGCTCGCGCGGCGGTTCCTAAGAGAAAAATAAAAGAGCTCAGCGCGCCAAGGAAAATTAGCATAAGTGGGCCCTGCGCGAACTAAAACAAAACGTATGAGAATTCACGCACGGAGAGAAGATACTCTGTATACGTATAAACACATATATACACTGCATGAAAGAAAAGGATGTCGATAGCAAGTAAAAAGACCCTTCGATACTTGATCCCGAATCATCAATTGCCATCGGCGTCAAAATTTCGGATTCAAACTCAGCAGTACTGTACAGCAATATAAAATGGCCCAGGTATATCGGTCCCACTGAATTTTCCTTTAATTTCCCGGGAAATTCAAATTCGTAAGCGCGTTAGGTCTATAAAATTTAACTTAATTTTTCTACGCACTGTCTATTTGTCAGACACGAAACGCAGATAATTATCTGCGCCGCGTTCCAGGACACCTGCAGGACAGAATATTTTCTCTCTCTTGATCTCTTCGAATCTTTTACTCTATTTCTACATGCATTTCTCATTCCCTTTTATTCCCTATGAGATGTGGCAACCAGCATGGTACCGGCCAGTATGGTTACGCCACTGCGCAAGGCTACGAAGGGCTATTAGGATTTGTACTTTCTTCCGTGACCATTTGTTCCTTTTTATCTCTAATATAAATGTTCGGGATGCCATTAGGCGCGTTCACACATGCCTCGCGTACGGTGTGAGTCTTCTTCCTTTCTTAGCTTGTATATCCTACACTGCATAGGTTATACCGTATGCCCTAGACCCTACCATAAAACACCTATCTATTTTATATTTTTATCGTTCTCTTATTCCCAAGAAAATCTTCGAGCTTTCTCTTCCCTTGGCTCGATAATAATATTCCATGTCAGTTTTTAATACACGGCTGATTTCTTTTAATTGATATTATTATTAGGGACATACGGGAGAATTCTCAATGCGACTACGTCGAATACATTCTTACGCAATGTCACGTGTTTCTTGATTTTAATTGTAAGGTATGGTTGGCTATTATCATACGTAGGTAGCACTGGGAGCTCATACAGACACACGAGTACTAATGCATCGTGCTGGATTTATAGTTCCGCTTGGACGTCTATCGCACGGCAGGGTTGATTAGATTCATACATATATTTCACGCGTTTATAATTAACGCCCCGTAGAAGCAGATTGTGTATCAGCTGGTTGCAGTCAAAGTCTCCGATATAGTACAGTAGGAGAACCGAGTAGCTAATTTTTCAATCGATATAAAATTTGTTAATAAAATATAAAACAGAAAAAATGAATTAATAATCGACATTACAATCAATAATTGTGGATTATAAATAATTAATCGATATAAGAATTAATTCAAATTTTCACGATCGAGTCGTTTCTCTCGCCATATAAAAGAAATAGTATGCAGACTCGCACGAGTGATACGTGATAAGCTGATAACAGCGTGAAACGTGCCGTATGTGAAAATAAGAAGTAATGAAATAAAGCAGGAAGGAGATATCGTGTTAACGGAATTCGCTTTTTTTTTCTTTCACTCATTCTCTCAGCCCTATCTCACGGTTGTTTAATCACGCTTTTCGGGAAAGGTAGTCACGATTCACGTTTTACGAAAGCGTCGTAGCCGCTGCGCTATCTTAATCTCATAGGCTGCGGAGGAGTCGCCGTTATCCGAACGCCTTCTAAACACTAAAACGTTTCAGCGGCAGGTTCCACGTTTGACCGGTTCATTTTGTGCGCGTTCTTTGGCTCTCTCTCGTTGTCCTCTCTCTCTCTCTCTCTCTCTCTTTCTCTCTCTCTCTCTCTCTCTCTCTCTCTCTCTCTCTCTCTCTATCTCTCTCTCTCTCTCTCCTGTTTACATTCCCATGGTACTCTTCTCACTCCATTACGCAGCAACCGCATTATTGATGCCTCCATTCGTGTATCAGTGACGCCGAGTGAAATGACTAATGTCGCTATTAGTCGCCCGAAAGCTCACGTCTCAATAGAACGAAGAAATATCGAATCATTAAAAAGTCCCACGTTTCTCACGTTTCGAATGCCGCCATTACGTTTCGTTTAATCACGATCAGAGCCGATCAAGGTAAAGTCCCATTTGAGTAAAGCCCAACAGTCTTAATAATTTGTTTAATTTCCAATCCTGAAATTCCAAGATTCACGATCAACTGAACCAAATTGACAATGGGACCATGTTGGGATCCCTCCTGGGTAGCCCCGCTTCGGCTTGATCCTGATGAGGGCGAGTGGCGCACGTCCAGTATGAGTAAGATGGAGCAGAGGTACCAGGGTAGAGGGTACCGAAGAGCGAAGAGGAAGAAGTCAGATTGCCAGGAGTTACGAAGGCATTACTGCCAGGCTTCGTGGTCTGTGAGGAGGTGAAGCGGCGAAGAGGCGAAGCTCCGAGGTGTCGAGCATCTTTATGCCCTGGTTGCTTGCTCGACCGATAGTCCCTAATGGGCCGCGACCACGCTCTTCATTCGATACCTTAAAGCTTCACCCTTCACCCTTTGACGCTTGACGCCGGACTGAAATTCAGGTGGGAAAGAGCAGCTAAACATTTTCTTAGCCTAACAATAGAGAATAAATAAAGAAGAGCCCGGAGATTCACTCCGATGAACATAAAGGGGTGCGTCCTATTAGAGCTGAGGTGCTAAAGTATAAGGAGACCAAGTGGGAGCAAGTTGGGAATAATCGTTTCGGGCAATCTTGGAATAATTTCCTCGATTGGCACCGGGCGTGATTCCAAGGCATTTGCATAAACAGCACCTACCGGTAGGATAACTCTGGTCTCATTACGGAGACCTAGTGCACAGCCGCTCCTTCGTTCTCCTTCATCTTCCTTCATCCTCCTTCGCTCTTCATTCTCAGGTATACTCGTTCCCTTAAACTCTCGGATTCCGATCGCCCCCCCAGCCCCCCCTTCTGACCTATCCTTGTCGACTGCAGGAGGAATTAACCTGAAAGAGACCCAAGATCAGGCTCAATCGAGATGCTCCTCTTCTCCCTGAAGATTCCACCCTGCAATCCAGCTGCCAACCGCCGCAGTTGGTGGGGGGGGAGGGGGTCAGTGGGGGGAATAGTCTGGCACGAGGGAACTGTTATCGGTGGGTAAGTGCCCTACCGTGTCGAGATAACGTCGACACCACCGACGACAACATCATCCGCAAGGCGAATCCACACTCTGAGAAGTGAATGGGCCCGTACAGCAGTAAGTCCCCAATTGTTATTGAGCTTTTCTAGTTCCAGATGAGATCAAAGAAGACACGTTCTTATTGATGTTGTATAGAAAGGGATGTCTGATCGGTGAGTGGTGAATGGTCCGAAGATGAAAGAAAACCAGGATGGGGGATCCGTTTGTGCCGGTGGCGTGAGGGCCACGCGCTTTCGACAACTCATTCGGAGTCATTCGGCCTGATTCGGAGTCATTCGGGCTGAAAAAGAGAAGCAGCTACGGGTCCACCTACTACCGAGGCTCAAATCTCGCCTCTAGGTATTGCATCTACCTGTAAGGTATACATAGACGTGTATACAGACCTGGATAAGGTACAGGACCCAGTGTGTAAGAGTGTAAGAGCAAGTAGTAAGAGGATGGTAGAAGGGCCTTACGTCCGGCGGGCCCTCCCTATCAATGGGACCCATCGCTTTTCGTTCTCGCTGGACCTTGTCCCGTGTCGGTCATTATCGGCCCTCATTATATTGGAACCGATCAATCACCATACGTCCAAACCTCTTCTCTAACCTTCTACCTTCTAGGGCGAATAAGTAGGCGCCCCTTCGACGGGGATAAACGTGACAGAGGGGTGGCAACCAGGGGGAGCATCTTCGAGGAAATCAAATTCTCTTATTCTCACCACCGAAGACACTGACAATGGGTCAGGGTACCAGGAAGCAATGGGTGGCACCTCTGTCAGACCATTCAGACCCCTACCTGTTCCCCTTCGGGACACTAGATTTATTAGCAATTTTTCAAGCAATCGAAACGCTCGATAATTTTCCTGTGGGATAAAGTTCCCAGGCTAATGAGAAACCGTCATAGTTATTACCTACCGACTATATACGTATATAATCCGCGACACGGGATATATCGAATCATTGGAAATAAGACCCCTCAATTTTTAAGCCGAATCTAAACTGGCTTATAGGGAACGGAGTCAAGATTGTCCTGGACCCAGTCGAGTAAAAGGTAGAAAAGGTAAAAGAGGTGAAAAAGAAAAAGTAAAGAAAGTAAAGGTAGACGAGGCACGAGGGACCGTCCCGTATCTGTGCTCCTTTCTGCGCTCCGGCGTTATCTGCATAATTAGTTACTTCGGTACGTCGGGACGCCGGCAAGACGCAACAGAAGCGTCTCAATTCGTACACGTTCGAGAACCGCAGCAGTCAGCAGTGCCGCTAAACGCGTTGTAGATATTGCTACCGATCGGGTAATATTTCTTTTTCAAAGTTAAAAGGGAGTAAGGTGCCAACGAAAAATGCATATATATATATATATACATATATACAGGTTCGTATACAGAGAAAGAAGATCCAGTCCGAAGAGAAGGATCAAGAGAGGCGTCCTTTGTGCTATCGTCCATCTGCGCGTTTTAATTCAGAGGTTGCCAGCCGTACGGCTATACGGCCATCCGGCCATCTTAAGATACAGCGAGCCAGAGAACTACGTAGTCTCGTGCTGTCTTGAATCTCAAAATGTCTTATACGTTCTGCGCACGCAGAGGCTTTATGGTTCCTTGGTTTCCTGGTTGCCCGATCGGCTGCTCTACGCGAACCATAAGACGAGCATCCTTTGCTGAATTCCTTAAAGAGTTTTCTTCTCGTTTATGGTTAGTCACGAAATTTTAATAAAAATACAAACCAAAGGCTCTGGTGGATCAAGAAATTTCACTGGGAATTACAAATGGCCATGTAAGTTACGCGACGAAGAGCAAAGCTCGCTATGAGTCGATGATGAAGTGTAAAGGAGAATAAGATTGGATGTGTACAGTGAGAGGGGAGCTTGGCAAACGGTTTAATTGGCCAACTCGTCGAGGATCTTCAAAGTTAATTATTTATATATAATTGAAGAGTAGATGAAGATTTGGACGATTGCGTATTTCGTCATCAATAAAATTCTCTGGGTCCACGTGGTATCGGAGTTCATCTCTGAAAACATTTAAAGCTTTTGGTGGGAGCGGAGAGGATCTTACTCCTTTCTCTCTCTCTCGCTCTCTCTCTCTCTCTCTCTCTCTCTCTCTCTCTCTCTCTCTCTCTCTCTCTCTCCCTCACTCTCTCTCTCTCTCTCTCTCTCTCTCTCTCTCTCTCTCTCTCTCTCTCTCTCTCTCTCTCTCTCTCTCTCTCCCTCCCTCTCTCTCTCTAGACTCTCCGGCCCCACCGTACGAGCGAAGCCAGTCGCATTAATATCGTCGAGATGATGAATCGTGCCCGGTGGACTTTTATTTCGCAGAGGTCCCTCCCGCCACTCTGGACCTTCCATCTCCTCATTTCCATCACCCCTCCCCCCGTCCTCCCCCACTCCACGTAAACTCTCCGCTCTCTTATCGTACACCAAGCACTCGAGTCTCGATTTTTTGAAGCAGACGTTTTTTCAGCTGTCTCTCGCCTATCGTCATTGCCGTTATTAAGCGTAAAATCCATGGGCACGTATCCTTCTCGTTGCCCCAGCATCCTATACGGCGATGGACCAAGGTAGGAGGTGGACAAAAAAAATTGAGACATCGGGGCGTTTGGAGTCGAAAAAAAATAACGTCTCGCAAGCATCCGGCATCGATCTTTGTCGGGTCTTCTACGCTATCGCACTATTGGGTCGCTTCGGCAACTGCGGTAAGACTCATCTGTCGTTAATTAAGTCGTTGTTCGTTGTACCAACTTGCCGCGTCTCCCTTTTCCCTTCTCATTTTTATTGGTTGGACCCACCGAGGACTGAACCGCCAGACTACAGAGACGCAACGCGACTCAACACGACACACCGAACCAGGTATTCGGTTGAAGTAGGTATATGTATATATATATATATATGTGTGTGTGTGTGTGTGTGTAGAGAGAGAGAGAGAGAGAGAGAGAGAGAGAGAGAGAGTGAGAGAGAGAGAGAGAGAACGAGGATGAGGAGCCTAATCAGCGCGCTAATGCACCGATCCGTCATGTCATAACGACGCCCGAAATCGTCGAGATAAGAGCAGGTCCTTACGGGCTGAGAAAAACTTCACGGGCGTCGGAAGATTTTCGAAGACTTTTAAAACCACCAATTTAGGTACCACGAAATTATTTTTGAAAACGAAGAAAATTTCTAAAAGATCAGAAGGATGCTGAATTCTTGAAGCTGGGTACCGAAGACCTCTCGATCTGCGTTTACATCTAGATTCTTCAGAGTCTCCCCAAGACTCCAGGAAGTAACCAGGAGTTTCAGGATTAACCAGAAGAAATCTTCTCTTCCGGAGACTCGACTGGCACCCACGTAGTTTGGCATCTCGGCCCTCGGCCAGAAAGACGGCGAAGATGTTATCGAGGCACGGTACCCAGAATACCGAGTACAGGATACCACGGGCATCCACGTATACCGTAGTAAGGGCGTTTTCCATATTTTAAGCCGAGCACCGAGTAGGCAGAGAGTCGGTTATGCTAAGATGACCAAGTCAACGGAGAAAACTGTTTTCCCCGACATATTTTGGCCTTTTATCTGGAGGCTATGGGCAGATACAAAATGTCAGTCGACGTTCTCATAGAAACGAATGGCCAGCCCCCTCTTGGGACACGCTCAGACATTTACATGAGACGCGCAGTCGCCCGGGCAGCCCCTTTCGTGTATCGTCTAGCGCCAAAATGTCTACGACGCAGCATGAAATATGCATAGGACGCAGACATCCTGTAAAGAGCAAGGTCGCCCATGGGAACTCTCCTCATAAAGGGCATCAGCCGTCTTGGATGAAAGATCAGACAGAATAGATCTCCAGGGAGAGGATTACGCACGATCCGTTCTGATCGAGTCTTCGCCATAAGCAATGAGACGGGATCTCTTTGCTCCCTTCTTATCACTCTCCAAGCATTCCATCCAAGAAATCCTTGAAAATCGGTATTAGCTACGTCAGGCGACCGGACTCGATCCCGGCAGAAACAACAATATTATTTTCACCAACCCGTAGATCGGTCCGGATCCATCCTAGGAGTCCCAGCATCTTTTGGTCCACGGGGGTTGGACCATATACCAACGTGTAACGGTATGCGTGAGGTGTGCCCGTGCGCGTCAGACGGACCAGGATAAGACCGGCTTACAGATTGCCACGTTTACGGCCAATAAACTCGACTTCTTGTTGCCCGTTAACATGCCAGCCCTAGTTTTTCATCGATCTTCAGCATCTTCCTCTTCGTCTCAGACTTCTTCGACGCCCCTTTGCGCCGCGAGAATGCAATCTCGTATAGTTCCTATACCTAGTCAGGCCCACACGTGTCCCCCTTGCGCTTTCATCGATTCGACTGGCTGACCATGCGCGACTGTTATCTACTGCGCGGGAAGCCGCATACGCTTCCGACCGATTTCCCTCGTTCTTGCAGATTTCTCGCTGGACCAACCGAGATGCGGGGTAGGAGCGGGAGTGCACATTTTTTCAAACTTCATTGGGAAAAATCCGTAGGAAAAGACTCTAGCACCCCTGTCCCTGTTAAAAACAGGTTTAAACGATCGCCGATAAAGTCATTAAATTATCCGCAATGCTGTACGTTATTATATGGACATACCGCGATGCGAAATTGGTAGGTGGATACAAGACGGCTAATGCAAACATCTCCCACCGAGATCGAAAACCTTTCACTCGGCTGTACGCTTGCAAGAAATCTTCGCTTATATCCATAAATGTATGTATATGCATATGGAGCCAGTATTCTTTCTTCGAGGGAGAAAGAGAGAAGGTGAGCATGCGTATCCGCCATGTCGATTGGGTGGGTGGTGTGCGTTTTGACGTTTGACTTTACGAGCCCTACCAGGGCCTGTGCCAGGACGTAGAGATTCAAGGAACGTACAGAATTAAGAATGTAGATTGCTATCTTCGGGGACTTACTCGTAACCATCGTGAGTCCCGGCTGATCAGGATCAGCATTGGTTTCAGTCTAGCGGGCCCAGTAACGCTGGGCCTTACAAAATTCAAGAAGCTCACCTATCGACCTGGTCCAGTTTTTTTAAATCTGGAAAAATTTTTCATACAAGGAAGATGCTGCAGCAGAGATTTGGACGATTTCAGAAAAAAAATTGTCTTTGTGGGTACTCAAAATGATCAGTGCGATAGTGGGATGTTGGGACCCAGACAATTATTGATTGATAAGACTGTACGTACTCCGTGTACTGTAGGTAGATCGGACAGCTATGGGTCTGATGTTCAGATCAGAGTATAAGACTAGGAGACTAGCACACGAAACCTGGCTGAATCAACGGCGTAGCTCAAGTCCCAAGTCTCATCTTACTCTCACGTGGGGCGGCGTAATGAACCAACATGACTTGCGGTTTACAGGGCCGTGTTCTTGCCTTATTGAAACCAGTGTCGCTCATCCTCCTACCTAGGATCGACTGGGTCTTTGCCTTCGTGATATTCAAGGCCCTGATACCACTCTCGTCACTCCTATATCGATCGGGCCCAATCCGGCAGAGTACCACGTTTCGAAGCGATATGGTTATCAGCGTCATTATTATAACACATTCTCCCAGGTTAAAATGCTACATTTTCTAAACGCCTCGGCTATTGTCGGCTTGGTCGTTTCTTGAGCAACGGTTCCTTGATCCGACCTAGCGGTACCCGAAGGATCCAAACTAATCGTTCTCTATTGCCAATGGGAACCCCTTCTTTCATCCAGCATATATATATATATATATATATATACATACATACCAAGGAGCCGCGACCCGCGAATGTCCTTAAGGATGACGCTGTAAAACGCACCGCGTAAAAACGACGAATTCCTCGGTAGCGATTGAATAGTGTCGACACCCGGTGGAAACCTCGAACCTCTTACGTTGGTAATCCTGACTCTGCCGACATCATCCTCGTCTACGAGGACCCTCGACTGATTACCGTATATACCGTTTTCCCAGTAGCAACTATTATTTTCCTCCGTATTATTCTCGAGATAAAATCGTGGTCCATTGCAGCATCCCCCACCTCAGCCGACATTTTTCCACTTCGTATATCTTACTTCATTCTTTTATATTGATTAACCGAGAAATCGGGAGGACCGTTCACCGTTAGTCGTGAAACAGTTTCGCTCGGATCGAATCGCTTAAATAGATCTTTTGTTCGGGGTAGATCGTGCGATTGCTCCGCTAAAACTTAGAAAGCCAGAATAAATCAAGTACCTGTACTGTATGTATATACCAGTCACGAGAATTTATATTTTTATTCAATTTTATATGTAGTAGTGGGTTTTGGTTAGGATATATTTTTTTATCCTACCCCCTCCTTACTACGAATTTTCATTATTTTATTTTTCGACCTTATTTCCCGTAACCAAAAGGTATGTCGATCTACGTATACGTCGAAGGGAGATGAAAAGACGTAAGACACTAGAAGAGGAACAAGGACAATAGTCTTTTCCAAGATCGTAAGAAACAGCGCGAATAAAAAGTGAGGATAATCCTGTTGATGGATCACCCAATTTACGGGAAACTGTTTGCTCGGTCTGGTGAAGGGCCTTAAGGCCCCGAGGCTCCGAGCGACTGTGAGAAGCCGAGTGCGTCGAGCGTGTTCAGCTAAAAGGAATGAAGAGGGGAAACAGTGAAATCGTGAACGGCGCTGAGATCCGCCGTGACACGCGTGACACGCGTACCCAGAGCTCCGGGTTTTCGTGGAAGAACCGTGATTCAATCAGCGGCAAATAATTCACATTTTTATGCCGTTGAAAAGTAAAGGCTAGAATGAAAGGTGTTGAGAGATACTAAAAAGATTATTAAACCTATTGGATGCGTATAGGATTGTACTGACAATATGTAGGTATACAAACATGTATATAACATATCAGCCTGTACGTAAGATATAAAAGACGAAGGAGTGGGGGAAAATTAGAAAAAGTTCCGGATATCGAATTAGGATACACAAAATGGCGGATATGGTTATCCACCTATAACCCCACTGCGAGAAAATATTGGCTACAGGTGCAAAAGTCATTTGGACGGTCCTGTCTGTTGGATCGAGAAAGAGGGGCCTGAGAGAGGAGCATTACGGCCATTAAGGGGTCGAATTTGAATCGGAAAGACATTAAAGATGTTTTATGGTCTCCCGCAGTGTGCGTTCGATATACGCGATGGCCTCTAGCCATATTTAATTATCGAATAAATAACATTAACGCGAAGTCGCGCAGTTGTAGTACACATGGGTAAAGGCGCGTGGATTATTTTTTTTTGAAATTTTTCAAAATCATGAAAATCACGAGTAATATCGATAATGACTTCGTATGGGACGGAGGGAGAGGAATAACGCAAGATGGCACAACGGATCGAAATATCTGTCCAAGTATTTTGATAGGAAGTCTCTTCGGCGTGGCCGTCGAAGGAGCCTGTATAAATTAATTAGTAGATATGCCTGATACGATACGTGGGCCTCCCACTCTACAAGCCGGGCCTGTATCTGCCTTTGCATCTACCGGCTGGTGTATCGATGTATTATTGGCGTATGGCAATGAATCGATAATTCGATATTGAATAGTGGGTGAGGATGGAAGAGGGGGGGGGGGGGTAAAATATAGTATGAACAGTATGGGACTAATCCTCGATTGCAATGAGAATTCGAATGAAGATTGCGTCGTGAGTCCCAAAAAGCTCTATATATATATGTATATAGACACACTCGGTATACAGCATTACCACGTGTGAGGTCCAATGGCTCTCTCTTCCTGTTATGGGTCCAGCCTGACTCTCTATTAACGCGCCATTCAATTACTAACTCTCGAATGATAAAGGGTTTATTGTGTCCCCTTGTTTGTGTCTCCCTCGAATCGATTTTCCGCCTCCGCGTGGTACCGAAACGCGGATCTTTATTCCGCGCCGCCGGAATCCGAGGTGGTCCCAGAGTTTTGGGACTCAGAGTCCCAGGACGTCAAAGCGCTTCCCTTCTCTATGCGCGGATGAAGAAAGCGGTACCGGAATGGGACCGTTAAGGAAGTTCCAAGTTCGCGATGTAATTCTTGGGCCTTAAGACCCGCGTTGCGCCAACCTAATACAAAGGTTAAAGGTAATCCAAAGAGTTGTTGGTATCCGGAGATCATATGCGTACCGAGATAAGAGAGTATAATGTAACGCCAGTGGAAGGAATGTTGCTAAGACGAAAATCAAGATGGCAGTTGGGCCCGTACTACCTTCTATTACATATAGTATATAGCAATGGAGTCCAGGGCGGTCGTCTCCTGGTCGAAACATTCCCGGCTCAGGGCGTGCATTAAATATGATATATGCTTATTGAATTTGTAAGTAAAACGGCTGGTGGAGGCGAACGGGCTCCGATGCACTCGGTAGTCCTCGCGAGAGAGATACAGGTAGGCAGGAGGTGGAAGAAGGTAAAACTGGGCCTGCAGTTGGGGCCTCAGTCCCCGACTGCTCGGCATACGGAGAGACCGTAGTCGGAGAAGTACTGCCGTACGGTCTCCTACCTCCTCGTCCTCCGGCGCCCCTCTATCTATCTCACTGGTAGCGCTGGTGGTAAAGCGTGCATAATTAGGAGGAATTCAACGCGGATTACCCTCGTATGGATCCCATCCAGTCATCCTGCTGCTGCCCTTCTTTGTCGAGCAACTAATTTATTTAATCATTCGAGCGCTGACCGCCAGGCGGCGTCTTTGCCGCCCGCGGCCCCTAAGTTGTTTAATCGTCCAAAGAGGCTGCACGGCTACGTTCCTCTCTCGCTGACTCGCAGCATCCCTCCCACGTCTCCTGCTTCCTCTTCGCGTTCCCCCGAGCAAGCTCAGGAGCGACGTGCCCAGAAGATGGTGCCAACGGATCTAGGGGATCCTAGTCCTGACTTTCTCACTCTGTCCAGGTTGCCATTAGTCAATTAAACGGTGCTCGATCTTAGACAATCACTCGTGGTCCATCGTATCGCCATGGCAAAGCTTCTAATTGGTTAGGTGCCAATCATATGATTTCCATGTCACTCCAGCCAGTCCTAATAAGAGCGAGTTCCTTCGCGCGATCCTATCTGCTTGTCATCCTCCCCCTCCAGCATCACCCCCCCCCCCTTCTGTTAATCTCTCACGTGACTATCTACAGATTATTCTCATACCAGAGTCCTGTCCATCTTACGTCCCATGAGTCCCAATATCATCGCCGAGGACTGGTCAATGATCAATAGCGAACGGTGAATGGTCCCTCGCGAATGAGGCCCCGATACGGCGGAGAGAGGGAGTCGCGAGACGTGGCTCGCTCAGGTTCCGATCTACAGGATGTTTTGCTCAGGGGGATGGCGAACATCGAAACGGAATCCGGTTCGAGAACAAAACCATATATCCGCAAGTTGACAAATTGACTCTCGACTGGGCCGACGTATTCGCGCGTACGTCACCACGCTTCTTTGCGATCAGCTATTCGCAACGGGCTCTGAGGCAAATGAGAGAGGAAGAACGAGAGAGAAGTAGATATAGGTATATATACGTGATGCCCCGTAGGGCCCAAAGGGACGCCGAGGGAGAAGGGGACCAACTGAGCATGTGCCCGGCAAATTAAATACAACTTTGAGCCGAGGCTCTGCGGCGTTCCTGCCTGAATTATCGTTGACCTCCAACACGCTCTTACAAGGCACCATATCCTCCTGGGCCAGACGCAGCTACGGCCCCTTTGCCTGAGAGCAGATCAGAGTGGGACTAGAGTGGGACCAAGGTCTCCCCGATCCCCGCTCTACTCACCAACATTGTTACACCGCATAAATTAATACGAACCGCGGATTCTGTTACAGCGCCAACATGGGCCTGATGCTCTGTGCCGCGAGGTACGGTGGGCGGGACTTGTAGGATTCTTTATTGCTCTGGAATATTCAAATTTTTGGGCCCGGTATCCTTCTAGTACATTGGGCCCAGTTCACCGTTCATTCTTGCCTGCCTATTTCTTACTGAGCCAACCGACTGTGACTATTACCCCCTCCCCTCATTGTCTTTTTTTTCTTATTAATCGTCAGTCATTTTGGGACTTATTTCCTTTACTCTGTCCAAAGCTACGTACGTCTAAGGCTTATGTGCCTGTAATCATGATCTGCAACGATACTCCTGTATCTCCTGTTGCGAGAGAGATGGCTGCCGTGTTGCACGAGCATTGCTAGGGTCAAAGGGCACTCTAGATATTTGCATAAGTAAATCGGCACAACAGACTATCATGGTATCTATAGGCGCTGAGCCTATGGCAGGACTGGCGAGACTTCTCCCGTGCCACTAATCAATTTCTCGGGCGAAAGCGTGTCTTTGCGCAACCTCTAATTGGTAATTAAGCTTAACGTTTACGACGCTCGTGCTTCTACCCTCAGAATGCTATTTCTATCTATAGCAGGGACAACTGAACCGACCATTATGCACATTAAATGCCGAGTAATGCGACTATTACGTATTAGCTCCCTAGTCATTGTTCTTTTTTCTGGGCCTTACATACCATGATCTACACATACCAGACACGAAGTGGCAATATCGTCTTCTTACAAGGCCCAAAGAATAATTCCATTCCCAGCAGACGACTCAAAAGAATATAAAAGGTGCCAACCTTCAATTTTTTGGGCCTTACTCCCTTAGCCTGATCTCTTCTTTCCTAGCCGTAGCCTGATCCTAGGTGGATGAGACTTCGTAATCGGATTGGTTCATCTCCTTTTCACCCGATTCATCCCATCAAAACAGACCGTCCCAATCGGACGTCTGGCACGCGGAGCTGAGTGCTTGGAAATGATCAGATCCACTGGGCACCTTTTTCAGGGCCAGTTAAAACCCAACGAAAAAGGAAGTACCCGGACGATTCTGTACGTGGTCCTCTGCTTGCTATATATATACATACACTATCCCCAGAGCTCGGACCACTCTTCATCATCCTCAAGGAAGTGAAAGAGCGGTCCAAGCAGAGGATGGGCGGTTCGCGATTCGCCTTCGCGATTTGCGGTACGAAAGAACAAGAACCACGCCGGCTCGCGATACTATCCGAACATTATGGAATTCCCAGAAATACGAAAATCCCACGAAGAGGCCCCGTGTCCTCCTGGACCATCATCTCTTTCACTCCCCTCCAGCACGGAGGTCGACCTGATATGTGTCCTGTACGTGAAATATCCTCAGTCTGTCTTACCGTCTGACTGGTCAGCTAGCTGGCTGACTGGCTGGCTGACTGGTCGGCTGACTGCTCGGTGGACTGGGGGGACTGGCTGGCAGCTGGTGATATATCGCGCGCATAAGAGATGTAGTCAGATCACGGTTCTCTTCATGACGCTGCTCCTACACCGGCGAACAAGCTCTTTCCTACGATAAATCCTTGCGGAATGTAAAACCACGAGCATATCGGCTCGATGGACGACAACCGTGAAGTTAAAAAGCATCATGGTTCAGGAAGGTTCACAACTTTCAGTTCGCTCAATCCATACACTTTTTATCCCCTGCTCTCCCTCGCCACTTTCTCATCCTCTTACTTTTACTCTCCATTCTCCCAGCTCTCTTGCTCCAACGGAACGAGCCACAGCTGCTACCATATACTTCCTGCACTAATTGCCCTTAAACTCTTGTTACGGCTGCGTTTCACGCAGCCTCCAGATCGAACGCCGTTCATCCCCCTTTTACATCTAATAATCATTCCGCCTATTCCCAATGCGGATATCGCATTTTAATCCAATTCCAGTAACGCGTTTACTGGAACTCACGCATCTTATATTTTTACCAACAACTAGAAATTGCACCGAGCGACTTTCACCCGTTCGAATCCAATGGAAGAGTTTCTCACCGATTCTCTTGGCGCGATTTCAATCCCCATAAGCAGCCATAGGGAAGCAGGCAGGTACTCTGAATGTTATCACGCGTGGCGCGTATGGTAGGTAAATCTGCATAACGAAGTATATCCGAACAGAAATAAGTCGAAAGAGAGATTGACGCGATCGATAGTCGGACTTTCGATTTCCCCAGAATCGAATTAACTCTCCCGTATGCGACGTTAATCGCGATTGGTATATACCGATCGAATGATCAAAATCAATGGCCGATTTCACTTTGAAAATTCATCAAGAAATTCTGTACTGGTGAATTAAAACGAAATTTGACCAAAAAAAATAAACAGTGGGTATAAATCCCTAGATTCAAATATCTCTATATATCTACGAAATCCAGTCTTGGATTCTTCCTTGGAAACGTAAATATATACTCTGGTACAAGTATGCCCCACCACCCCGTACTAGTATACTACTACCAACTACCACCTACTACCAGTACTACCACTTTTTATTTCCTACTCCTAACGGAGGAAGGAGCTCCGTGCAGTAAGAACTCCGCGAGACTATCCTTCGTTCCGTAATCCAGCACCGTAGGCGGTACCACGTATATAGTTGGCACACCTGTTTACGTGTGGTTCACGGGACCCCCGGTACATTTACGATTAGAGGTAATAAGTGCACGATATTGTACATAGGTACAGAGTAAATACACACGATACCAACCTTATACAGTATACGGTAAAACATATTCGAGGAGGCGTAATGATTTATCCTTGGGACATTGGATGGTATTAAGAATGGCAGCACTGCGCGTCGACTAGCCAAAGTGCTCAAATGGCAGGAGCTGCAGGAGCAGCCAGCATATACATAGGATCGGTCCTGGTGCCGATCCTCGATCGTGATAGGGATATAACGGGAGTACTGTGTACCCTGGAGATATCGGCCGATGCGCACGTACCTCGTGTAATTGCGAGTTGGTGAAAAAGTCTCTAGCTAGGGGGATATAAGGTTGCAATGGGATCAGTGTGATCATTGTGGCCCGGTGTGGCCGGAGCATTATGCTTCTCGTGTTACGCCTTGATATTCCTGACTGAAGTCTCTCGTGCAGATTGATATTCAAAATTTGTCTTTATCTTTTTTCTCCTGTAGGTTCAAAGATATGCCCGTTGAATATTGTCGATATCGTAGATAAACTTACGATAACGATGCTGCCGATAGAAGATCGCCGAGTTGAAAGTGGGAAGTGTATGACGTGCGTGAGGGGTATCTCGGTACTTGACGTCTCTCTCGTTTCTCTTTCTCGTTGTTGGGAATCCGATACCGAGTTAGCGATACGGAACGGGATCTAAAAGAGCAACGACACGACCCACTGGACGTTTACATTATGGAAACAGGTCCAATCAATTAAGTAACATTGTAATTTGGATGCAAACTGCCTCAAGAAGTCTTGACGCACGGCTCGATTTCATCTGGCCGTGTCGGCCCGTTTCATTAGGCATCGTTCAGGCACGCCAGATAGATCGAAAGATACTACTTTGGCTTATATACACATATCCCCTCTAATTTCGAATTGCTATTTATTTAATGACATCTATTTCGACTAATGAGTCGAAGACACGATGGGAGCTCCTTTACGTGCACTTGTGAACGGGACTTAACCCTGTACTCTCAACCTGACATGCTCTTTCCAGGTTCACTGGCTGTACTATCTGACTATGACTATTTCAGTGTAACCATATATATATATATAGTCACGCAGAGACCCGTGCGTCTTCGTGCCGGCTGTCTGAGCGCCGATCTTAATCTGCTACGCAAGGAATTCGAGAACGTCGCCGGTACAGCACAAACCCTTTACCCTCAAGATTCCAGGAGTAGCTTGTGGGGCTCGTGCGTAGGATGCGTAACGCGCGCTGCGTAATACCCGCTGCGCGATACGAAGCAGAGCTAACAGTAGGGTAGAGGAGGAAGAAGGTCGCTGTATATATATAGTAGTGGAACCGACCCGGTGCAGGACCCGTCGGTCACGCAAAATGATCCTCCTCGGGATAAAGCCGCACTCGCATAGCGGGACGATTGCGATGCGAAGGCCATGAGTAATAGTAATAGCTTTTAAATTGTCTCTCGCTTTAATGGCAAATAATATTCAACTGAATTTTTCCCAGCTGATTTCTCATTTGTTCCTGAGACCATCTCCTTCGCCTCCTCCATCGCCTCCTCCCCTATGGACCAACTGTCCGCCAGCTTCGCCGAGGTTTTCTTCTGCTATTGGAATATCAGCTACGCATCCAATCTCTGTAGCCTTGTACTTTATACTGTAATGTACAGGACGTAACTTTTTAACGTTACTTAATGAGTTCTTACAGCTGGTTAATAAGGAATCAAGATGGCCGATGATCAATCTGTCAATCAATGAGATTTTGGGAGGTTTTGACTGTCTTGGATTTTAGGTTATGTGTTATATTATTTCTACCGATTCACTGGGAGGGGGGGGGGGGATTTTTTACTCATCCTGTTCCCGTCGCCAGTTCCACAGATATTGTCGCGCGCGACAATCTCTCATGCGAGCCGAGCATTAGGCTGCATTAACCGGCAGCCGACATTACGCGAAACGTTTCTTGCGCGATGCTCGTCGCGCGTTGCGCGTCGGCCCTTATTTCTTGCGAGCATCAGAAGACCCCAGTTGCCCACACCGGGTACCATGTTCGCGTACCTATTCGCACCAGGAGTCCGTCTGACTCGCTCGTGCATTACAGATTAACGGATGATATAAATAGATGAGGTGTAACTATACCAGGAGGAGGTCTTCTTCGAGGTGAAAAAAGGGGATCCAGTGACGTCACTGGTAACGAACTCTTAAACCTAACTGGGAGCGCAGTCACTTTTCCAATGAACCCAACCCAAACGATCGTTGCTTGGTCCTGGGGATTTCTTCGGGTCAGGTTATGCATCGTGGGATGTGCTCGCGTGGGCAGTACTCATTGTTTTACTCGGAGTACCTATACCGACGGGGTATAAATATTCAGCAATTCTGGTGATGTTAACTTTGTAAAAAAAAAAAATCAACCGCAGAGACGATTCTACGAAAAAAAAAACCTTGTTATTGGGACTCATGGCTGATACCGCTGCCCAACGTGGACAGTGCCCTCTGCCGTCTGGGACCCACCTTCGAGAATCGATTTACGAAAGCGTACAAGTATCGATCAAGCATAAAACTGTGCCAAATCATGTCGTATCCGATGACTGTCAAGATGCCTGCTATGGGTGGGTATTAGATTAGGGTCCGAAGTGAGGATCTGTGAAAATGTCGAATGGGTTTAATACGAAGATCTTGGCCGTGGATGGGGACAGGTGCCGAATGGGCCAGGCAAACAAAACCAAAGGCCCAGTTGAACTCCCGCGGCGAATAACGCTAAAAAATGACCCGCGCTCTGAACCCTTCCATTGAACCAGCGAAAGTAACAAGAACGCGGCACCGGCGGCACGTACGATCGAACGTATGTACTTTTCGATGAGGTCTGGATGAGGCGGACCGAAAAAGGGCCTTATTCACAAAGAGGTCGCTGTTGAGCGACCGGTTCGCGGCGCCCTTAATGACTCGTAATCACGGAATGCGATGATGTCCTTGAATTATGACGCTTCCTCGGCCGCAGGCAACACTGATACCCCTAGTAGGGACCCCTACCCTCTTACGCAACAGGGCACGTGACCGGACTCTTCCTTAAATCCAGATTCTCTCTTTTTTCTCCCCGCTGGTCCTTCCCATTTAGATCTTTATTCCTTTTAAATTTTTTTACGTCTCTCTCTTTCCTCTTATTGTAAAAGGACCTCCTTCCAGTCACCCTTGGGGCCTCCTTATACCTGGGACTTATTACCTGACGCGTGACTGCTAATGGTTCACCATTGGTGGACCGAGTATCTTATCGCGGTAACGCCATCTTTAATATTGACAATGAATAAGAGAAGGAATAAGACACGGTGGCTAAAACTGTTTTTATGGTTTGTGAGCCATTTTCTAAAGAATATATATATCCCGTTTGTGGGCATTAAATGGAGGCGGTGCGGCTCTCGCGCTGGAATTCCAGGAGATATGACTTTCAAATGCAGCCTCCCTTTCGGTCCAGTGGCGATACGGTGCAAGAATGGAATACAGAGTCCATGCATCTGCAAGAGAAAAGTTATGGATAAGCGTGGATATAGGCGTGGATGAAGCTCCAAGGAATAGCGAGGAAGGTGAAGAATGTCAGAGGAGAAGGCGTCTACGATCCCATTGCCGCTTTCATGGAAACGGGCCCCGAGCGCACAGGAGGTCCCGCTTGCGCTACTAGCATCTCGCATCACTTACGTGAGAATCATTCAAACGAGCTGATGCTCTCAAAGGTTCATCGACTTTCATGAGCTTCCGACATGCCCGGCCCACTCGGGTTCCCATTCTGCCCGAAGTGCAACCCTTCCCCGCTGACGGAGCCAGAGGGCCCAACCTGACCCAACCTGGTCCAACCGGAGGAAACAGCCCTGACAGTCGGAGCTCAACTCCTGGAGATCCAAAGGATCTCCTGTCAGGTCTCACCGGTTCTACCTGGATGCTGAACAGTGAGGCGCGCTGTGTATAACCTGAAACGTGGGGCGTGCGTGCCGAAGCCACGTGTGTGTACGGAAAACATCGTCGGGCCCAACTCTATCCGGTGCAGGATGGCACACGGTGTGGGATGCAAGGCCCAAGATGCAGGGGCCCGACCGTAAATACGCTGGAATGCAGACGGTGCGGGCTGCCAGCGAAGGAAGGGAAGGCCCCTTTGGCTACGGGGGACCGAAAGCAACGCAACTAGATTTCTTATTCCGAATGAGTCCCCGTATAAGGCCCATAAAATCAGGGGTAGTTTCTGCCTACGTAAACAAACGACAAAACTTCATACCCTTTCTTGCTTACAACAATAAAAATCAGGAATAACCGTCCCCTTGATTAATAACCTCGCACTTTTGGGTCCTACCCTGACTCCAAGTCCCAAACAGCCTGAAAGGTAGTACCACTGTCATGGCTTTCGAAGGAAGGAACGAAGGGAGTCTTCCCTTGGGGTTGGGGCGTTTAACATAAATATTAGTCGAAAATATCTCGACGACCGCCCCCGGCTGATGCACGCTCGCTGACACGACGGTAATTGAAAGGCCCGCTGGATCTCTTTTGCGATTCGGCTCTTTCTGAGGATATGATAGGGCCCACACGGGACGATATCCACCTATATAACAGTACATTCACATCTATATCTATACTAACCGTACCTAAAGGAGGAAGATATTCAGGACCACCTTAACCATTATACCCGGCAGTGCTTTACGACCTCAGGGACATTACGACATTACGACTGGCAAACGCAAACACGGCACTCCGCCGCTAAATGGCCACCTAGCTACCGTTGACTAGCATACCGTACAGCCTCTCTCTACACATGGACCAACAGATCAGACGGAATCTAGTCGAGTAAGGCTATACCCAGCTCACGGCTCTACCATTCCCTACAGTCAGCCCCAGGACTAACGGATACCCTACGGTCCATCCTAGAAAGCCAAGAAGCAAAAATCTCTTCGTTCCTCTTGCTCTTCCCTATTCTTTACCTCCATACTGTAGTAACAGTTTCTATCAGTATCGATACTACCATCACTATCAATACTCCCGGTACCGGCAGTGATACTACCATGAAGTACCAAGAGCATGGTACAGGAAGAGAAACAAGAGGATCTCCACCATAGGTACCATTCGCTACAGCGTCACTCGTATGCTATATATAAAACGATAAGAACCTCCCAGGACATTAAATACCAAAAGTCTCGCGAAGGCTAAGGCTCGGGAGCGATGGCGCAGGATCGCAATCAATTCGGAAAGTTATGACCAGCCGTAACGCGAGATCCAAGACCTGAGACCTGAGAAGTGAGACCCAAGACCCGAGGCGCTTGCTCCCTTATTGTTAAACACCGTAATCCCATGCCTGGCAAATATATATATATATATATATATATAATATATGAAACATCAGCCACTGTTTTCATAGCCATTGCAGTCACTGGGTCGGCCATTTTTATTTTCACTTGGTAAAATATTATGGGGTTCCAAGCTAAAACATTTTTGATCCGTTAGCTTGTTTAAGCTGAAACGTATACCTCAACTACTTTTTTTCTCTTTATTTATCATTATTTTGACTAGTTTTCTTGGACAGTTACAGTTCCTAACGGTACGCGCTTTGCGCCTCGTTCTTAAGCAACTGACCAGGTCGACTATTAGTCTTGCCCTACTGTCAGTGGAAATTACGACTGCTGGCCGTTGGGCCCATCCAGTCGTAATCGTACAGCGTAGCCCGTGCCAATATTGGCAGCGTGTCTTTGGATACGGAGAGCAATGGTGGTTGGCACGCGTACTTCTTACCTCGTTACATTTTCCAATCCGAGAGACAGCATTACGTCATTACCAGCATTAGATATCGAATGGTATTTCTATATCCTCACCTGGAACAGAAAAGAAAAGATTTCGCGTGAGGAATCATGTCTCGGGAAAGTTTCAATTACCTGTGGCAGTAAATGTCCATTGGATATTATACCCTATAATGGTAAGCAGTCGTACGGGGTCCATAAGCCGGGAGCGATTATTCCCTCGGTTAGATAGCGAATGTAACACGTGGAAAGTAGAGTCGTCGACAGCTCATAAAAAGTCTAGTAAAGTCTGGTTATTCGAAACTGAGGACGTCGGGACGCCTCTTTATCCCAAAGAAATGCTTGGATAAATTCCGAATTGACCGTTATCATAAAATATCCATTATTCCCATCACCTCCCAAATTCTAAGCTCTTGTGTCATTTTATTAATATAATATTAAACATCTAGAGAAACGTCACTCTCAACGAGGTTGTTTGCAGGCTGTAGGAGTCGCTTGAGAGTGAAAGATAATACGTATAAAATCGTATATATAGATATATGCCAGTATGCGAAAGAGGATCAGGAACCCGTTCGTATAGCATCAGGCCCAACGGTGCACCCCCCGTTGAGCATTATTACACATTTAACTAATTTCCTTGTCTCGTAAAGTAGAGGGAAGACAGTCCGCGGCCGCAGCGGTCGTGCCGCGCCGGGGCCGCAATACAAAGTGGCTGCCAGACTGAGCATTTAGTTTAGTTTAGCAAGAGATTCCCGAACTCTCACCCAGCAAGCTTAATTCTCCGCGAACAAGCATTAATTATACGCGAGACGTATGGCTGATCGTGTAATAGAAATAAATTGCAATGGTACTTAACAAAAAAATTAGAATTAGTAAGAAAACAAAAAATATACTTAAAATCAGTGAGATAATTGTCAGTGGGGACAAGTTTATGCATTCAAAGACGTCGTGACGCCCAGCGTCCCTAGGATGCAGTTGGATTAAGTCCTGGCATCAAACGCGGAACGAATCTATCACTCCCGGCTATCTCACGATAATCTCATTGTCGTGTTCGAGCCTTACAACATTATTAGGGATGGTATAGAAAAACAAATATGAAACCGCTTCTCACGTTTCACGCAACGCAACGCGACGGCGCTGCGGTCGAGTCCGAGGGGACCGAGAATGTTCTGCGTTGAGCGTTCAGTCTCTTTTGCTGTTCAGCCACGTTCAACTTACACACACACATGTATATATATATATATTTCTCACTTTCCTTCGACCCTTTTACCTCTGCCAACCACTTCTCTCTCCTCGAGATAGTCAGATAGGGATGCACGCATGCCAGAAGAACGAGATATACAAGCGGAAAGAGATACGTGGGGCTCACGCGGTGTCAGCAAGAGTCTTGACGATGAACCAGACGCACCCTTCCTTAGGACAAATGATACTGGTCACCAGGGGACTAGATACTAGAAACTTGATTCTCGAAATAGTCTGAAACTTCCTTGATTGGAAGGATCGACGCATCGGTTTGATTTAGAAGGATTCGGTGGAACGGGATATCTATTGAGGACTCGCTGCGTCTTTATGATTACGTAGTGACGATCGGAGGTTATAGGTGTATACATATATGTATAGGCAAGTTCATCTAGGTATAAGGATGCAGTGTTACGATAAGACAGGTAATGATGATTGCTTCGGGGAAGTCCTTTGAGAAATGTTTATGTATATAGGTATGCTATATGTCACGTCTGGGTATACCTGTATAGTGTGTGTAACGCCTGTTAGGCGCTTCCTAAGCAATGCTCATGCGTGAAGACTCATTGCTTAAGGAGGCAGTCTCTTTGTTTGATCCTGATACGTTCTCAAAGTGATAATTTTGAGGTTTCTTGTTGTAGACTGATTATCAAGCCCAGTTGCCACATCGTAGGCCAAATTGCTATGAAACATGCGACGGTAAATTGCGAGTCTTACTCGGTTCACCTTATGTTGTTATTAAATATGGCGACCGGCTGAAAAAAGAAGGTGGGGGGTGAGAGATATCGTTTTTTAAGTGTATTTAGAGAATTTAGATTTTATGAAACGTATATAAACGTCGATTCGTGTGATCACGCATGAAATCGATTAAGAACGTGCTTAAGGCCCAAAACTTAATCTACGCGGATAATATGGGTATAGTTGGGAATAAATGTAATGAGGAGTTTTTCAAGTTGGTTGAAACAGAATGATCGGTTGTAGATCGAAAGGAAAAGTTAGGTATGATTAATTGGATTGAATGGGACGGCTAGAAAGAAATAACTGATAGGTACTGATCATAATTCGTGATAACTCATTTGCAAGTATAATATGTGATACTGCTGTAATGGAGATTCGAAGTATTATTGAAATTGACGGTTAGAAAATAAATAATAAATAATCGATAATCAATTAACCGATAGATTTTATTAGGTGCGAATATAAGTCGGATTGAATTTGATAATTGATAATGTACGTAGTTGAGAAATTTTTCATGCGATTTATGAGAGGCGAGAAAGTAAAGAATTAAAGAAAAAAAAAGGAGGGAAGAAAGAAAAGATACGAAGGACAAAAAAATTGTTGTATAGTAAGATACTGAGAAATAATGATAATTACGTCAATATCTACCCTCCTATCATTAACGTTCTCTGTGACTGCAATTCGCTCGGTAATTTCGAGTAATAATTGCAGGGCAAAAAAATAAGGCCCAGTTAATGAGGGTACGCTACAGTAACGTCGAGGGATACCCAAACGCGTATGCGATCATTGAATGAAAGAGGCCTGAGGTCGTGTCACTAAAATTCCCCTAGGGTAATCTAGAGTCTAGTAACATTTTTCAAGAGTAAAATCCGCCATTACGTGACAGTACGAAAGTTTGATAACACGACGATAACGAGACAGCTAGTTCCTTTGTTTTACAGGGATTTACATTTTGCCCTTCCCAGGAATAAATAACATCCAAGAAAAATGCGTTTGGCCAAGCACGAATCGAGAAATCTGTTTAAGAACTTTCGAGGCGTATCTTGTTCTCTCGACGCCATGACGCCTTGAGGTACGCTCGAAACGCTCAAGGTTTTACCCACGTGGCTAAAAGGAAATACTAACGTAAGAGCAGTAGACAAATGAGCATGGCGTTCTACATAGATCCTTTCGCGAAGATTGGATCGAGTTTCTCGCGTTAGGGATAAGTTGGGAAGCCAGAGATGGGACAGTAGGTATATATGTATATACATCATGCAGTATATACCCCGTTAAGCCATATACCTCCAGATAGCTGGATGGCTAACTTCAAGTGAAACTAGTAGCCTTTAAGCTGGCGTTTGAATATGCCCCATTATACCCAGTAACAAATCGACGAACAAGGACATCCCTCTATGGCACTATGAGAACCCTCTAACGGTTCAAGCTGGTACCACAGCTCAAATAAATATACGAATCTCTATTAGACAAGTATACAGAGTAAATTACAGAAAATATATAAGGTCATATCTGAACCGGATGTAGACCATATTTCAAAATGTTTTGAATGATAAAAAAAATGGAAAAAATATAAATCATGTAACCTGAACCAGCATCGTAGAACCCGGAGCTAACTAGGTAGAAACGTTAGTTCTACCCGACGCTCCGTTACTTCAGCATTAAAAAAGTCTGATAGTGCGATAATGATTACTCAGGATTACGATTAGCAGAAGGAGACAACCCTGAAGATTTCCTAGTCCTGGTGGCAGTGAGTAACGTGAATGCAGTGCATCAAGGATGCAGGCTCGCTAACGGAATGGAATGAGGAAAGAACGGAACGACTTGAACTGGAGGAACGAAGAGGAGCTGAAGGTAAAGAATGAGAGTGGGAGAGGGAACGAGTAGAATAGGTGAAGAGGACGGAAGGGTAGGAAAGGAACACAGACAGAAGCTAAGGATGGGTCTAGCGTGAGCTGAGCATGGTCTGGCTGAGCTTGCATAGCGCTGCATTCGTCGATCGCGCTACTGCGAATGTCTGGTGCATGCAAATGAGACAACCAACGGCCAGTTAGCCAGTACCACCAGAGAAGAGCCAGGAGCAAGATCGATGCTTGATCCTTGGATGAATCCTCTCGTGGACCTGGAGGTAGATGGCGGATAGGAGTAGGTCAAGAGAAATGGACTTGTATACCAGGTATTATAAAAGACCTTGAAGAAATGAATACTGCTAATGAGGTGCCTTGTCTGGCTAATTGTAAATGGCTGATGTATAGTCGTAGCTTAATGTTACATACCGTGTGTGTAATAAGTACGTTATGTGTTATGAAATGGAGTATAGGAGGAAGTGGCTAAAGATAGCTAAGACCCCTCCTTCTTGGGGCTCGGGTGGCAGTTTATGGCCTCATGAATGAAACATAGGCTTAACCGTATTCTCAATCGAGCGATCGTGGTGTTGCTACGGTACCATAATGTAAAGCTATGATCGCGAAAAAATCTTGGGGATAAATGAAATTACCCTTGCTTGCGATTTCTGCAGTTTTTTTTCGCTTCGATATTAGACCTCAGATAGTGGATCAGAACGAACCTGGTCCAAGTCCTGGAGATACGGCGCCTTTATTCGTGGATTAAAAAAGAATCCCAAAGACCAAACCCCGTAATCCTAAGAGACGCCAGACGTCGATTAGCAAGTGGGTATAGCGTAACCTCATTGCGATATCCTACGGGACCTTCTCGACCCTTAGATTCTTACTAGAAGATGACGACCTCCACAGGGAATATCTTCTCTTTCGCTTTGACCGCATGAACGTCCTGAAGAAGGTGTAGGAGCCCGAGAGGCCATTTAACCGGTTAACACAGGTCAAGTGGCAATAACATAGGCAAATAATAAAAAAGAGAGTGACGCCTGGATCCGAGATGCTCATCTTGGTCCAGCGCTGCAGTGTGCAGGCGCTAAGAGTTCTAGAAGCACGGTACCAACCAAGGAAGAGAGGAACCATAGTGTGACGTCATCTTACGCAATATGAGTGGGCGTCGAATATTTCTCCGACGCGTCGAAATAGTTGGTAACACTGGTAACCTTCGTCTTCTTGTCATTCTCTTGGATTTTTTCTTTACGCAACCCTGCAGCCAACTTGGCTCCTCTGGGATGCTTGAATCTCTGGCAAGATCAAAGTGAGAATTTGAGGTAGACGATCCGGAGATGAAATGATCGTCGAGGTCCATTGGTCCTGGTGTCATGGATGATGGCGATTCGGCTCCGTCGCGTCGGGACGCGCAATGTATAATCGAAGAAGGGCCTGAGGCCCCTGGGGAAGACTGGATCCACGGGGCCCGATGATTGGCCTGATTTAATAAGCATATCGTGAAACTCTATGATTACGTATTGCGAAGCGTCGAGCTACGGAGGAGACGGAGGGCACGGGGTCTTTATTTCCAATTGGCCACAGCATCCTCCCTCTTAATTGGGCAGCTCGCTCCCTCGTACGAACTGCGAGTCCCCAGGACTCCTGGACTCCTCGACTGGTAAGACTCGTAAGAGTAACTCCATCGAATCCTATATATATAATATATATAAGTATACTCGAGTACATGGGAATTATTTTTAATAAGGACGACGATTACGATACTCCACCAAGTAGGTACAGGCAGCCTATCTCCTCCCAAGGGTATCCGTATCAAAAGCCAAAGAGGCCTTTCTTAACGAACCCTAGGAAAGGAAAGAGATCCTGTGCAATCAGGACACTCGCCTGGCGCAACTTACCAAGGCAATTAAACCGCTAATCAAGCCCATCGTTCCGAATAAGAGTCAATCACTCGCGTGAAAAAGATACGCATGAACGAACTACCCTTGCCAGACTCTTCGGGGTCGCTCTATAATCATAATTTACCTGTAATTACATTTATGACCCACTTTGCCCTCGTAAATTGCCCCCCCCCCCCGGAGCAGGAGGGAGGCTCCCGCCCCTGAAGAAGCATGACGAGTTCCTCGATAATGGAGATTAAATATTTTCAGTTACTACCTCTAGACCCAGCATCATTGACAGATCCTCGGCGACCTCTGACCTCGTCCTGGTAGATAGAGAAGAGAAGTCATAAGGCCCTTTCTATGCGGGACCAGGCAGTGACTTGGGCATTCAGGCCCAACTTCATGTCTCTCTCGGAACGGAACGCGAATTCGTCGAAGAGTTCTGCCGGAAACGACGCGCGTTTGGTGAACCTTCGAGGGAGGAGTGGTGGACGCATTCCTCTAGCGATGAAACGCGGCCCCATTGGCTCCCGGTACGCTGAGCGTCACACCGGTTGGCCGCCTTAATAACATGGTACGGCAACCGATGGGCCTCACGGGCCCATGAGCCATGAGCCATGAGCCAAGCCAGTCTGACTACCGCCGGTACCAACCTCCTACTCTGCTTTGCCACGGCCTTCCCTATCCATCTCTTTCACTCTTTCTCTCTCTCTCTCTCTCTCTCTCTCTCTCTCTCTCTCTCTCTCTCTCTCTCTCTCTCTCTCTCTCTCTCTCTCTCTCGATCTTGTACGTATTTCTCTCCTTATCTCCTCTCTTCCTTTACTTCATGCATTCACGCATATACGTAACACACTGTTAAGATAGACACAGTTCGTGTCATAGTCTAGAAAAACAATCCCAAAAATCCATCCACGCGTCTTGGGTCCTATAGTCTCTGTCTTTTCAGGACAAAAAATCACTCTGGGCCTGAGGAGGAAAAAAAAGCTTCTTTCTCGACGGACTGGATAATGCATAGCTATTCCGAAACAATGAGGCTATGCTCGAACGCACTCGAGAGTAGAAAGAGAGAGAGAAGGAAAGACAAGATGCTGCGAAAGAGAGAAAGAGTAAGATATTCTCAAGATCTAGTTCTCTTTGGCCCACCTCCTAAGTTACTAGATGCTCTTCCTGTTGCGCCCTCCCGAAGACTCCTAGTTCTTTACCAATCTGGTATCCCGGCATCTCGTGAGCACAGGCCGGAAAGAGTCGATGATTGAAATGCAGTAAGATACATGATGCGTTATAGAGATGCTGTGCTTTGACATCTCACTCAACAACCAACATGCCGCCGGATGGACAAAAAAGCTCATTTCACCCTTACACTCTGATTCTCTGAATTAAAGTATAGGCTGATCCTCTTAGGCCTCTCAGTGGAATTACGGAACTGTCAAGGTGGCAACGATGCCAAACGACATGGTCCACCTGACATGAGATCATTTCTTTGCGGTTCAGGATGCTAATACGTGACCTGAAGTTTTCATTGGGTACCAAGGTGCCTGAGCTATGTGGTTACGAGATGCAAGGAACGAGGAGACTGGGAGGAGACTGTCCATAGGTAGGGACGACGTAAGTGAGCTCGGGGCAAATATTACAGTATCCTTGGGATGCTGCAGAAATCTTGCCGAGAAGAGAGGGGAAGCTAGGGAAGCGTATTTCTCTTGGATATCTTGAATCGTCGGACCGTTTCATCCCTGAGCACTTCAATAAAATCCAATGATCCACAATTTTCGGTTACGCGTGATCTCATTAACTGTGGATCCGGACCGGCACTCCCTCCCGATTCACCCACCCCTCGAGCCCGATCCTCTCGTTCCCAGCCTCCCCTTTCTCTGTCTTACAGCCTGGACCAGGGTTCCCTGGACTCATGGAGGGGGGGGGGGGGCCGAAAAAGATGATCATTACTTTAAATTCGCTCTAAATATTATTACAAAAAAATGTATTGCATCTTGCGGTGGCCAATCGTTTCTACCTTCTACCAAAACCCCACCACAAGAACCATCGTCGGACCAACCACCATGCATTGCACCCTATGATTGGAGAGAAGGGGGACAGGGGGGAGAGATATAATTTTGCAAAAGCAACAAGACTCGGAGCGATACGTAAAATGGCGGACGGCTGGTAGCAACAGTCAGCCTCGAAACGAAGGGCCGGAGGGCCGTGTAGGGTAGGAGGAAGAGGGGCGGCGAAAAGAAGGTACAAGAAGGGAGAAAGAGGTTGAGAAACAGCAGCAACTGGAGGAGGAGGAGGCAACGAGACTGTAAGCCAGGAGGTGGGGAGGTGCTTTAAAAATGAAGTAATATGGTAAAAATGTGGCGAGTAATTTTCAAGAGAGACGGAGCTAAGGTAATCCGTTCATCGAGCCAGCCAGCCAGCCCAGGTAACACGGGCTGGTAGGCCAAGAACTTGGAGGAAGGTACGCCTTGGATGCAGCAGCGTAAAGATGGTCGTGTAAGATAGAAGTTAATAACGGACGGCCGGACGGATAGACGCGGCCAGCATGATTCTCATACGAGGCCGATCGAAACCGCGCCGGTTCCGCTCTTACCAATCCGCCTGTCTATTCAGTACCTAACCCAATGATTCCTATACAGGCCAGCGCCATATCCTGAAACGCCCAATACAGAAATCTGCATTACCTACGGAACGATAAAAATTAATTTACCACTGGACACTGGTTTATTTTTACCCCTAAAATCTCAATTCCCAATTAATCCACAGTGCCTACTATCATTTTCCCCAGTTGACTCCTTATCTCCGTAGATAATTTTTGTTTCCTCTAACAACAATACCGACACCTTACACCACCATGTATTTTATCTAGCCTCTAAAAAAAGGTTCACTTGGCATTAAAAAATTCTCTTGAGCATCTGTACCGCTAGAGCACCCCCTTCCCACCCCTCAATCACTCCACAAAATACTGTTTCAGCAGCTCATCAAGTTATAATAATACACAAAGTATTCCCAAGTGGAATTCCAAATGCCCAGAGCACTCATCCACGCTCTCGGCATTGACACTCAACAATGAATCCAAGATGATGCTGACTCTGCAAGATAATGACGAGTTCGAGATCCACGTAACCGCTATAATTTTCCAACACCCATCAGTGACAATATGACTATCCTGGATCCGTCTACGACCTTAACGCCATTAAGTATTAAAAAAAAATTTTGAAAGCGAAGCAAAAAGTATGGAAGAAAAGCGTCGGTATACATAGAGAGAGAGAAAGAGAGAGAGAGAGAGAGAGAGAGAGAGAGAGAGAGAGAGAGAGAAGAGAGAGAGAGAGAGAGAGAGAGAGAGAGAAAGAGTGGGAATGCAGACCGAGGCAACAAAGGGTACCAACCTGAGAGTCTCAATGAATAGAATAGTCAGATTGGGACACGGATAGACCCGTATTGGATATATTGAGTACAGTAAAGTACAAGAATAAGATGGAGGAATCGATGGGGTCAATCACTCCAATGCCGGGCGTTGCGGCGGGCCAAGGCATCGATATTGAGAATGACACCCCGGACGAGTCTATTACGCAGTCGATAGCCACCGATAGGTCCGATGTAGGAGCTATCTTGGGCTCCATCAACATTCCTTATCGGTACCTACGATAATAATTTATTGCCCCGACTCGTTCGTGGAGCGGGGCGTCGGGACGGCCGGGCGGTGACTTCATCCTCGACCAAAGTGAATTTAGCCACAAGACGCGGACGATTATACTTCGGATAACTTGATGCAATCAAATTTGAATGGTGTCCAAAATTTTATATAGATCCAATTACGCGTGCGATAGTCGACTTTGGATATACTGGATGTCTAAAATATAAATTTTCTAAATTCCTAATATTCTAGATTATCATCATCCTACCATATCCTAGTTTGAAAGGCAACGCTACTTCTATATGCCATGCGGGAAGTTGGCTTCTTGCAGGATCGCCCTTTACGTCTTCATCACTGTCACAATCGGCCATCTTGGATGCGAGTGACTCTTGCTCGGATCACCGGGATCCTACAGTGCATATAGTGCTTACTTATGCTTGGCCAAAGGACTGATCTCACCGGAAGCTCTGAACGTTTCAGTCGGACTGCGAAACTACGACCTAGAGTTCTTCGACATAAATGTTCGATCAATCAGACTTGGCTTGGGACTGTACATAGGTATGCTTGCCTATTTAGGTATATACAGATACGTGTAGTAAGGACAACTGGGTGGGTACTGTTATTATTATAGGTAATGGCGAAAGTGTATATACATAATTATTCAAGATTCTTCAAAGTGGTACCAATGATTTTCTATTATAACACAGATGAATCTTTGGTCTTGGGTATTACGATTTGGTAACTGGTTAAAAAGGTGACTAGTATGCATCTATCTGCCGTGGCCCTCCCGCATCGTGATTCGTGCGTGGAACGCGGCCCAGCAAGTCCTGATGGGTGACCGAGTCGAATCGAAGCCGATAAACCTCGTGAAATATCGAGGCTCGGACTTTCTCAGCGGTCTTGGTAAAGAGGAAAAAGAAAGGGGGGAAAAAAAAATAAATGATGAGGATGAAGAAGATGGTAGCACGTCACTGAAAGTACGATATATGTACTTCGGGTGTAAGGTCTATGTATATATACTTTCTTAAGCGATTATGGACTGAGAACTGTGGTGAATTATCAAATTCAGTATTGAAGGTGATAAGCCATCTTGGTACATGGAAGCAGCATCACTGTTTCTTAGGACAAATAAATTTTAATAGAGGTCAGAGCGTACAGTGAATGAAACGTGAAGAGCGAAGAGACGAGTTATTGATTATTGGCAAAATAATTGATTGATCGGTTGCTGCTGGGTTTAAATGTAAATTGAAATATTTATAAGGTGTATAATTCACATATATTTTTGTTGGTAATACAAGGGTGGGGTTTTGGTAGACGAAGTGGCGAAAATTATTGTGAAAAACGTGACTGCTGTGCTCGTATAATTCTCAGTCTCTTCCAGGCACTATTCTGCTGCTTTTCCTATACGGCACTTGAAGTTCTTTAGCTTCATTTCTTTCTCGCCTCTTCTTCCGCTTCTTACGAATCTCCAGCCGTATAAAAAGTTTAATCGCATGGCGCAACCGTAAAGGTTATCCCTCTCTACTTCATTCCACCTCAATCTGCCTCATATTCTACCTCGACTACCATTGCCCGAGCCACTGCTGCCAACTTCACTGCGTGGAAGCAAGTAATGACGCGACCAAAAAATATGCGTGATTGTTTTACGTCCGACCGCAGAGATGCAATTCTGCTTCGTGTAGACGAAGAAGAAGAAGAAGAAGAAGAAGAAGACGAAGTTAAGGACGACGCCAAGGAAGATTTCTAGCATCGGTTAAATATACTTGCACGAACTGAAGATTGAAATTTTTTTTAATTATAGAAATTTTGAAAAAAAAATTACCCGGGACTATTTAGGGTTTTTTTTACTTGCCCTACTCAGCTATTTTTCCTGTACCAGTGCATATACAAATTTAACGTCAACGTCGTCAAGATTGCCAACCATCAAAAATCTAAGAATGGAGATATTGCCAGACTCCCGAGAATCAACTAATTTTCGTCTTTCCCCAAACAGGCCCTTTTTACGACTGGTCCAGCACCGAGCAAAGTGCAACAAAGACAGGGAAAAAAGGTCAAAAGAAAGAAGAGGCATACCTCCTAGTTTCTTTGTCATTTATCCAACCGCAAAACTAGTCGTAAACCACTGACAAGTCCTTGAGTGTGAGAAAATAACATCTTTTTCTAATTGTAAGATGGCCGTCTCGCCGCGAGCCCCCACGGCGGAATGTTATTTGCACGAGGTGAGCAGCCACGCCGATTACCAACGACAGGACGTTCAATCTTTTCCTCGCAGTTTCCTGGGATTCTCATTTCCAGCTGCTGATATACCAGCATCCAGAGATACACCTAGTGTCCTGGACCTAGGACACCGCCGTACCGTCCGCAAGGACCGTGACACCAAGGTGTCGAGGTCGTGCACGAGGATCCCGTCGAGGCGCTAACGAACGTACCTCCCCTCCCCCCAGGCCCCTCCAGGTCCCCATCTACTAAACTTGGCGCATCCCGCATACGTTTAAACTCTCGCACGCTCCTCCGCCTCCTTTGTAAATGTAAATTGATCGAGCAACGTTCATTAATTAGTCGGGAGGTAGTAGCGATCGAATCCCCCTGACCTCCCCCCCCCCGACCCTGCAGAAGAAACTTGAGAACATCAGATCCTTCGATACGAAACATCCGAGCATCTTGACAGTCAGGACCGTAGCCACGGGCAAAGAATTAGGGGATGATTTAATTCGCGAAATTTATAGCAAACCGGAAATGGGGTAAGGAGCAAAGTTTGGTAGATGAGGAATGTTAGGGTGTCGGTGGTAAGAAAGCCCAATGAATAATACTGACCCGAGGCGGTACGTGCCTTGCAGAGGGGCCTGCTGAGAGGCCCAGGATATCGATTGAATAAATGCCCGCCATGCGTACCAACCCATACGTATTCAGGGGCCTTACGGGTTTTATGCCTGGAAGGAGGTGCAACCATAACGCGAGACATAAAAATCGAACCGAGGTATACGAGCATTGGTCCATGTTGGGTCTGGAGTCGGCAGTCTGATACGCGATATTAATTGTCAAGCTAATTGCAACAGGCCCAACTGAGGCTCCGCTGGAGCGAGAAATCGTGTTAGAATAAACGATAATATTTGAAATATTTTTAGTACCTTATTTCACCGCGGGTAAGACCTATTGGCAGCACCTGCGAGTTTTACTTTACGCCTTTAGACCCCCGAGCATTGACTCACAACTGGGACCCCCTATATGTACTTCGTGAGATAAATCGTTTATCCAACTTCCGCTTCACGAAATGATCTCGGTGTATGGCGTCCGCGTGTATAGGCGTTTACGTGTACTACCTCTCTACGTATATTACCAAAGAGGTGTATGGTGTATATAAATTAAAGGAGTCGGTAAGTTGCCGGTTGCACCGTGAACGAACGACCTTCCTTACACCTTACGATTAGTCACAGTCGGATGGAGCATTCATTTATCGAAAGTGGAGCCAGCCTGAAAGAGGCTCGGGAGTCTGAGGATGCTCGAGACGTTCACCGGGTTCAAGAAGCTTTGGTAGATGAACGTAGATTACTGCAAACCTCGATTAAAGATTCCGAGCGTAGCCGCCATTAAACGAACCGATCCCGTATTGTTTATTAGACGATTTATTTAAAGATCACTCAGGCCCCACGAATCGGCCGACGCTCACAAGTCGCTACCTACTTGGCATGAGTTCGTTGAGGGTTCGACCGTGTGGATATCGTGACTTAAAAAAAGTTTGAACCCTGTTTGGGCGTCCGGGGCCTTACGAAAACAAATTCGAAGCCACTCGGGGGGTCTTGTTAAAGAGAGGTTTTTTTTTTCGTTATTGTTCCCTATTTTCTGTGGGACTTCTCAAGTGACTACACATAAGGCCCAATCGCGTTACGCTCTCCTCGAAGAATGGCGAAGGTAGATATATACTTTGGTAGAATAAAGATCGAAACTCGATTCGACGCATTTCCATGAAACGCAAAGTCACGTAAGAATTGGTAACGACTGTAATTAACTGTCGATTCGTGATAATTCGTCTTGATTTGGGCTTGAACGGTGTTGAGGGAATTCTAAGAGTCCAAGGAAGATGCTCCCAGCATCTTCCTGATGGTCCAGCCATTATTCATCTTGGATAACGAGACCTGCAATTTTGTTCGAAAGTCCCACAATGACTACTTTAATTGATCGAACGAATCAAAGAACAAGAAATTATATCTCGAGCCACTGCAAGATCTATCCTACCAACGTTGTATGGATATGAGGAATTTTTCTTTTTCTTTAAACAAATAAAAAATTTACTCATCCTATACTATCCAGTAAATGGTACTTTCAAGTATTTCAGTATTACTGCATGCAGGTTACAGATTCTGCACAGCACGCAGATCAAGTCTCCATCACTCTCATCAGGTTACCATGGAATCAGCATTTCCGTACCAAACTACTAATCTCTCGTGGTGTACTTATTACTTAAAATACTTATTGCATTCTTACTTCCATTACTTCTATCCCCCTTCGTACTTTGAGTTTCTTATTCCCCCGATATACCCGAAGAACAAGCACAGCTATAAAACAACCGTCCGATTTCCTTCTCGACATGAGTTTTCGAATTCTCCTTTTATTTGCTCTCTGTAGCTAGAAGTAGAGAAGCTGTGGCATAAGTAGACAGAACCACCTCAGTCAGTTGTAACGACGCCAGAAAAGGGAAGTAAGAGGACCAGAAGAAGCAGAAGAAGCAGCAACAGCAGCGATATACAGCCAGTCGGAAGATGGCTGGAAGAAGAAAAGAAACGAAGCAGCAATCACGGAATCATCGATTTGAAAAATGTTCGCCAGTTCTTACGTTTCGACTAATTACCGAAGATCCGAACAAGAAATAATTAACAACGACGATAATTCCCTGTAAAAAACACATAATTAATGTTTACGTAATATAAGACACAGCGAAACGGCAGATCTGACAAAATAAAGTAAAAGAAGTAAAGGAGTAAATACATGCGGAATAGCGTGAATATTAAAAGTGCGTCGCGAGATGAAAGCCATGACGAATCGTAATGAAAGGGGCCTACAGGCCCACAGTCGAGTCTTGTGTTATGGGTCTTACGGTGCGCAGGCGGTACCAATTGACTCTCCCGTTCAGATTGGAGTAGGTAACCCCATGCTCCTGCTCGTACTTATACCAACTCGTAAGTCGTAATATATACATATATGTATATGTACCCGTATACATATATATACTCATAGGCGCGTATGAGTCTCGGCGCACGCTTCCATATCTCCTACGTACACGTACCCTATGCCCACCCTCGACCATTTGATGGCCTTGTGCCGCCATAGTAGTCCGTAAAGCGTAGTGGAGCCTTAAGGGGGCCCGAAGAGTCCCCGCCGGCAACGGTAATGATATGCGTAAAGCCGATACACGCTCAATAAGCAGAAATCGATTTGACTCCTGTATACTTCAACGGCCACCCTCTTAGTGTACCCATTCGCATTGACATCAGTTCTCATTCTCATTCTGATTCTCGGGCCCTTCCAGCTTAGCTCTTTCTCTGGGAACCGATTGCGGGCAAAGGAGACGATTCCAAAAGAATTGGCAGGAACAATGGGGACTGGACGTTCCAGTAGCAGTTGACTTACAATTAGTTGGGAGTTAATTCCGATGGTCGTACTATAATGTTTATTTAGGGTCCCTAGCCAAGTTTGGGACTATTAAGGGTGCAGTGGAGAAGTGAGGTCCTTCGGTGGAATTCATGGTGGACACTCATTGGTGGCGGGTCTGGGGAGATAGCGGGTGGCGAACATGACGGTTCTCATGCCTGCGTCCGCGCATACGCAGGAGTGACGCTAATTAATGAAATAATGGCACCGGCTGATCTTGGCGTCGGGCGCGGAAAGATGTCGAACCTTCTCTTGGATGCTGCTTCTCGGGGCGTGGGTGATTATTTACGCTCATTTGTTTTCGAGAGTTTTCTAACGCCTAACAGGCCCAGCCAGTGGGCCTTACGCTTAGATGGGTCCTGGGGCCTTAGAAAAGTGCGATGAGCGTATGTATGGGCTTCTTCCTCTGTTCCTTTTCTTTTTCAGTCCGCATCTCTTCCTCTCGAGATCCCCGTTTTCTATCCTGGCTCTTTAAGCTGATCTTTGACATTTGAGCCACGACTACCTCAGCGCGTAATCTGATACTTCAGACTCTTCTGGATGTTCCGAATGGCCTCTGGAATTAGTTACTTTGATTCTAAGACTAATCATTGGCTCATACATATATATGACTCTTTACTCCTTTGCTTCTCCTATTTTCTCTTTGCTCGCGCTTGCTCCTCTATTTGTTCAGTTTCCTTTTCAAGTTTACTTGCGCCGCGCGCACGTCTCGCTATGCCCAAGCCGCGTCCCGAGGCTCGCGGCTCGTTTGAGTATTCAAGTCGCATCGCGTCATAAACTGTCGGGCCGCTGCCAACTGCCTCCAACGAGTCTGACAGCTCAAACTTAGAAGTCCCGACAGTCAGAAAGGAGAACCTTGCCAATGGGCTCCTTGTGGAGATGTGGAAGCTGCACGTGGAGACTCAGGAGCAGCAAACGAAAGCCAATCTTGAAACTGATTAGAAAGATTAGCCCGGTCCGTAAAATCGACTGACAATGACTAACTTGGCAATGGGACACAGGCTGGGCCTGATGCCCAGTTCGATTCTTACAGATCATTTCCCGACGGGTGCTAACCTCGATGTCTCATTAAGGAGACCTAGATACCGATTCCTCTTCTTCTCTTTCTTATTCTTCCTCTGACTCCTTGCTTCCTTCTTATTCTTCTTCTTACTCTTCCTCGAAGTAGCAGCGTTACCACTTATCAATGCACCAAACGAAACTCGATCGGTCGAGGCAGACAATGCTAGCCAGCTCCAACTGCTGGGGCCCTATACTCTTATTCCTTGGCTAACACAAGCGAGCAACCAGCGTCTTTGGCTCTAATTAACGTTGACAGTAATTAACATAAATACCAGGGCTTCCTTGCCAGGAACTTCTAGCTCCGCTCACCATCCTGATCCCGATCCTAATCCTGATCAATGCCTACGATTCTCCTTTTTTTTTCTTACATTTCATTTAATTACTCGTCTCAAACTGATCTCTCTGTACGGTACCGATACTTGGAGACTTCTATAATGGGCCTTATCCCCATTATTCCAGTTCCTATAGCAAGGGATGATGTATTCCAAAGGATCGCTTGGTCCCCAGGACGAATCGACCTCGGGTCCCGACCTGGCAGCCTCTTGAAGCTCTTTCAACTAGGCCCCGTGTTAGGGCCCATGGTCGCACAGCAGCAGGGGCCAAAGGGATGCGGTAACCAGTAGTCAGTAGACAGTAGGCAGAAGTCAGGAGGCTATCCGCGAGCGGCGAACACGGCTCATTAGCCTACAGCGTCGCTAATGAAAGCTCGTTACTCCGGTGCATGCCAGCATTGCCAACATTGCCAGCCAAGGCAGGGCCGGGGTTTGGGGTGACTTAGTATTCGCTCGCCCCCGCTCTGCATTGCGATTGGCCATTGGCCGAGGTAAGAGTACCGGGGTCTTATCTCCAGTAGTGATCTAAGTTGATTGGGTGTGAGGTACAAGAAGAGTCTCACACCGGCGCAGTGCACAGAGCTAACAGTAACGCAGCATCCAACCTAGGTCCAATTTGATCCTGGACCCGCAGTGAATTCTTTGGATTCTCTGTAACTGACAATGAGTTACGCCAACCTCGCGGACGATTATTAACGTGGGAGATATTTTCTTTTTGGCTCTAAGGGATGATAGTCGAGACCTGGTCCATGGACTCCCTCTAGAGCCTATACCAGTCCGAGGTTGGTATTACTCGCTGGGATGCTGGGCGGTGCGGGATTATAAAGTCTCCCCATGTGGCACCGAAGAGATGAAAGAAGCCGCCTGGACCAAGAGGAGGTGGCACTGATGCCTCTTTGCACCTTGGCCGCTTTATGGCCGCTAAGTGTACCCAAATCCCATTCCATCCCATAAAATCCTTAGAGTCTTTTCCACCACATTCACTTACCTTCTCACCTCCATCTCCCTACGACCTAGGTACATGTCTCACTCTACGTACACAGCCACCTCCGCAAGGATTCCCACTCTTTGTAACCTCTCGGCACTTCTGAGAATTCAGATGCATCCGCAGCATCCTAATTTATTCGACGCTAGTAGGACGTGCGAATTTTTTAAACATACTCTTCCGAATTTCTCTTTGCTGTCAGTGTCCTTCCATAATAACGAACAAAGCGAGGTATAACGGAGGATCCGATGGGCCCAAAAATAAGGCCCCCTTTATAGGGACTCGGATATTATCGAGCAGTCCAATGCGGCGAGAGGCCCAAAGCTCCCTGAAAGATCTCTGACCAAGTTTGCCGACGTTATTAGTTGGCGAATCGCGGTTCCACGTCGTATCCAGGCTCTTACCATATTATTAAGCGCAAAATGGCTCATTATTATCATTATTATTTTATATTTTCTCCACTCCCTGCGAACCGAAGCACCGAAAAGCAAAAAGCCGCGAAATTAATATAAATAAAAGCTCTGGACGACGACAGCGATGCTGATACTGGCACCAGTGGTGGAGAGAGGTGCCGCTCCATGATGCTGCCGTTGTTGCTGCCGTTGCTGTGACCGATCCTCCTGCTGCAATACGGCCGCAGCATCCCAGCTATATAGTTAGAGTAAAAGAGAGACAGAGAGAGAGAGAGAGAGGGGGGGGAGGGAGGGAGAGAGAGAGGGAGAGAGAGAGAGAGAGAGAGAGAAGATAGGAAGGGAGAGAAGGAGCAGAGACTGTACTCTCGTAGGGGGCTGGTATTAACAATAATTATTGGTTCGAGCCTTCGTCCGCGATCTTTCGAATCTCAAGATCACAAGTGAGATCAATTATGTCCGTCTGATTAGCCCAGGCCTGTCCGTCCTCTTCGGACGGGATCGAACTCCCGATCGGTATATACTTCCCAATCGCTCGTTTTATCTCCCAACTTATGGCAGCCCTGCCAGTTATTATATGGAGCATCATCGCTTGCTGCCGATCGTGGGTAAATTCTTCCTGAAGACGAGCAACCTGCAGAATTGTCCATCTTCTCGTTTACGGACTTCGGCTGAAAAATTGCTTTTACAACCGAGTAGCCCTATCTTTTTTTTTGTAGACCCATCTCGCTCTTCACCGTGATATTATACACGGTATCAATAACCGTACGTATATCGATACTAGCATGAATTAATAAAGTGCTCAAGCATACGTGGGATAAGCGAAAGAAGATGAAAAAAAAAATATAAAGATAGAAACTAGTAAAGTAAGAGGAGCAAAAGGACAGCAGCATCCTATATAAATTCGCTAAGGATAGTTTACTACGTGGCACCGCCCCGTGTCATTATCGCGTCGAGCCTAGAAGCTTCTAGAAGACGCTCAGGCAGTCGCCAAGACGCTAGACGTCGCGAACCGGGAAGAGACGACCGATCTTCTTTAAGCGAACGACATGGCTGATCGATCGGGTTTCTCGATCCTTTGAATTTCAATGACCACCACCAACCCCCAGCCCAACCGCCGTCCTAGACTCTTGGAGAACCTGGAGAACCAAGACCATTGCCCAGGAAGTACATAGACTCCCATGAAAGAGACTCCCTCTATCTAGATCCATAGCCACGTAACCTAACCTCTCGCTAAATGCAATTCCGTTCGCGAATTTAATCTTCTGCCAACCCGACTGAATGCCTACATGCCTACCTGGATGCCATCCTCGAGGCGGGCTCAGGATAGAAATACCATTTGGCGCACTTTTTACCAACCACTTGTCACCAGGACGATTTGTCTTCCTGCGAGCGGCTACCCGTTTCGTTCGTTGGCCAGTTGGCTCGGCCAACGAGTGAACCAACTGACTCTATCTCCTTGCTAGTAGGACATATCGGATTACGTGTTTCACATCGGTTTGCCAGACTCACAATTGACAGCTCACTCGGACTTTCCATCTTGGATATATATCCAGTATACACAAGGCAGAGCAGAGACTGGGAGTTCCAATTGGATTTCGAACATGAATCAGGATCAGAAGGAATCTTATATTGCCTGGTGAGGTGCATTACAAGGTATAGGTATACAGTTTGACATATTTATCTGACTGCTCTTGGTTCCTCCTGAGAATTTTCTCTCGCGGCTGCTTCCACCGTCAAGTACAGGAACGAGGAGCGAAGGAGCGAGTCGGTACCAGGGTATCTCTTCCCGTGCATAAGAGAGGCCTCGATGATCAGGACTGGTATCAACCCTATACCAGCCGTATAACGTAATAGCAATTTAATAAATAAAATAAGATGATCGCTTTGGCTTGAGCGCGCCCCCTCTGAGACTCTGCAATAATTACAAGAGAGAATTATGAGCGGCTACACTTGATTGGATCTATACGCGCCTCCTCGCTCCTCTCACTCGACTTTACCATCGGTCTTCTCTTCGCTCTTATCCTCTCTTCTTTTCTCCTCTTTCTCTTCTTTCTTCATTGCTACCAGTCAGTACACTCCCATACCGGGACTACCTACTGCTCGTGGCTTCTCGTTATGCTTCTTGATTTCGTTTATTCTACCCGGTACCGAGGAAGAGTTCAGTGCCTCGTGGGTACGTGAGATACCGTGGGACTTATATGGAATAAGTCCCAATTTGGTATGACTTGGAATTATCGATAGCCCTACGGTTGATACCGATAAGAGGCCTAATGATACTTTTGGGCCCGTTCGCGCAAGGGAAGTGTCAGTGCGATGATAAGGAGGGGCCCAGGCGACGTACGCGTTATGGGCCTTATATACGAATATTAATAGCGGATATTTAATGAAAGTTTTTTCCCAACTGGCCCAGTTTTCACTCTCGTTCAATTTACAAATATTAATCTGCCCAGGGCTAACTGGGCCTTGGCCGCGGGCTGTCCGTGCCCCGTCCTCGATGGCATCCTTCAGGCCCCACTTGGTAAAGGGCCTGACTGACCCCTCGCTAACAAATATTTCTCACTGATGTCAATCTAACCTCTTGGGCCCCATTAACTCCGAGATTGCATAGATCACGGATTAACCAGCCTCTCTATAAGGCCCCGCGTTATACTCACGGTCCCCATCTACGGCACTTTAATCAATATTCAAGTCTCGGTTTTGATTATAATTAAACAATAATGATGGAATAATGATTTATTACGAGTAATTACTAGTTGCTGGTTAGATTGAACCTGTATCGTTCCATCGTATAGATCCGCATTACATCCTTATCCTCCTTCTCATCCACCTTGACTTTTCCCAGTTATTCTCCAATCTACGGACGAAGACATAGAACTATATACACGTGAAGCGACAGAGAAGTACCTCGACCTTGTCGAGGTCGAGATGGAACCCACGACTTCGGATGACTACGTCCCTGAGCCCAAAGTCCATCCCAGCTCCCTCCTAAGGATGCCAAACTAGTTTTATGTAATCCATGCTCAACTCAACTCCAAAAGCTACACCTTGATCCAATAATTAATACACTCCGACGTATTATACAACATCCAAAGATACGTAAAATCCTGGACCTTCCCCCTTATCCAAGATATCCCTACTGCCTTTCGAATGATAAGATTAAAGAGTCAACAAATAATTATCTATCTCCTTATCAGTGCATATACATATATATATATATATGTATATATATTTAAAATAGCAGACAGAAGAGAATCCTCGCATTGACATTAATCGAATAGAATGATATAAAAAATTTGGAGGATGATCAAGAACGTACAGAAAGGACGGAGAGAAAGAGATAAGAGAGGTAAAACGTGATAGACCCAAAGACCGTAAAGGTCTGGAAGAGGGAGGGGAGGTAAATCAAAATTACCCGACGCAAAATTCCTCGCTACCAATCAGCGCGGAGATAATTAAACGGGGGTATATGGTAGTACGATGTGAAGGGACGAGGAAAGGATGTCCGATAGGATCACGAAGGATCTCGGAGAGGGCAGGCGTGGCCCTACGGAGAATGATGGAAGGACCCGGGAACCGGGTAGGTGAATTGATGATAAAAAGAAGTCAAGCAATAAACGCATCGGGCCCATTTTGCGAAGCCATCGTAGCGCGTCGATGCTTACGTAATTTCATCGAAGGACCGATCGATTATTTATCCGCAGCTATACGGAGGGAGTCTGTGTGTATATATATATTTTTTGTCATGCAAAAAAACAATGAGCCAATCATGCACGAGGACCATCATGGATGCCAGCATAGAGTCTATGTGGTATGACTTATATTCGCTCTACATTCTAAAGGGAAGAATGGGCCCACTGAAAAAAGAAGCCTAGGACACGTCTCGGATTTCCCGGGTATTGTGTACAGTCCCGAGAGAGAGGTCACGCCGGTATAACCAAGCGTGGAAGAGAGAGAGAAAGATATCTAGTGAAACCGGGTTACCGTCCAAACATGGGCTAAAAGCCCAAATATTTGACGGGGGATCCTCGACTCCCGTAAATAACCGCGCGGTCACTTCAAATCCCTTTGTATTTAAGCTCCCTCGGTGTTTGCCAACCCTGCCGCGTAGAGCACCGCTGGTACCATATCCAGAGTCCACATTAAAAATTGAGAAACGCGCACGTGAGCCCCGAGTCCAATAGATTTCTTTTTTCAAATTCAAAGTAAAGTTAAAATTTCCAAATTATCAATAACTTCGACCCTGGATGCTGGATGAAAAAAGAAAAATTGATCTTAATTACCAAAAATTAATTCCTCATATTTTAAGGCTACAAGAATTCCAATTTGGAGACACCGATAATTCTAATTTTTTCATAAAATCCATCCAGTATCCAAAAAAACAGTAAAAAATCATTTCGACAGCAGATATAACATAAAAAAAAGGGAGAAGCCTGTACGTTAAAACTCTTAAGCCGAATCGAGTAGCCAGGTAACATCCTGGTGCTAATTCGACGTTCCACCCTGCCGGTAGGAACGGCCCATCCATTCCTATTCCTATATTCCTATTGCCTTAAGGCCCAGAAGCGGTTTGTCCTCTAAAGCCTGAATGACCTTCTGTTTACCCCACGAATTATACCCAGAATATATTTTTATGAGAGATAAAAGAAGCAAAAAATCTAATCAGTCCCCTCCCCACCCTTCGCCCCACATCAATATTCCAAAACACATTTATGCAGCTTCTAAAAGCCCATTGGCTCGAACTTACGTAATTTTTGTATACGTAGCAGCGGCGATCGTAAACCGATTGTCCGTTCCTATCGTGAATAAAAAATACTTATAAGCTTTAATTACTCCGGACTGGATCGTTTAATCGATTGCTCGATGTCACGAGTCCCCGAAGATCACATAAAAACAAGAGCACGGTTCTGTTCCGAGTACTTTTAGTATTCTGGATTGTATTTTAACGATGGCTGGTTGGCAATAGCGCTGTCATACTGACAGCGTGACATTGTCACTCCGACATTCGGACTCGGTCGGGAAGCATCTCGAATAAAATTCATCCCCCTTGTCGGAGTATCGTATGGCGTTAAAGGTGTCACTGGTCGCGTTAGGCAGTCGGCAGCTAGTAATAAAGTACTAATGTGTTCGTTATCTGTTACTTGCTCACTTTGGTGTTTCTTTTTTTTTTCCTCCAAAAAAATGACAATGGACCAACCGTAAAGAATGCTTACCCCTTTCGCAGGATCAGACGTATGGAATGTCAATGTGGCTACTAATTCCTTATCTGAGTATGTGTGAGTATGTCGTTCCGAAGTCTCATAAAATTAGCCAGGAGCACATGTGCTCCATGGTATTATTGAAGGCTAGAGTAAATTACGGTGCTAACCTTTTTCTGATAATAGGGCAAGACTCGATGATGATGATGATGATGATGATAATGATGATGCAACTGGTCGTCCAGGCGTCAGGAACGTCAGGGCGTCACGATCAACGGTTAAACGTGGCGCTGTGCCGATAGCTACGGAATTGAAATATTCCCGCTCCGGCACTTTAGCTTATCTACGGAATTCCTCGTTATGCCGTGGACCTATCGAAATCATCCCTGACTGAGACCCGTAAGGCCCAAAAGAGAAATTACGGTATAGACTGGTAGCGCCTTTCTCGGAGCGTCGTAATAGTAACACCTGGACGAATCGGCACTGTCGTCGTTAATACTTTTTGATTCTCGCTTCGAAATTCTTTCATTTATTTTTTCCAATTTTTTTTCACCCCAAATACCAGCTATCCTCTCTCACGGGAAGACTTGTACAGTCGAGTCTATAAAACGTAACTAGTCCATCCGGCAATAACTGAGGGTCATTAAGTGGAATATCGCGGCTATTTAAAGCACTCTTAATAGGGCCCCGTTCGTGTCAATCAGGACAAACTTTGGTTTCTGGTCTCCCTGCATGTGTGTGTGTGTGTGTATAAAGATACAGATAACGATACTTTCTCAAAAGAAAGAGTTATAAAAACTCGCATAAAAATGCATTGGACCCGATAGAAATAAGAGAGGACACATTCTCAAGACCGAGGGTGCAGTTATGAAACGTCCCACGGAGCAATCGGTGGCACTGTTCACATGGGTCGAAGGCGCATGGCCTAGGCCCATCGGGCCCAGACATGTGGCAACGCACAGTGCGTATCCTCCCCTAATCACTGTTCACGCTTGTACGCGCTAATGCCAAGAGACGCGTGATTTGGTCATCTCTGGCATCCCGTATGTGGTTATCTGTAGCTATCGAACTCTATCATCAAACACAGCTTTGTACTCAGGGACCGAAGTGTATATTTGGATGACGCTTTGGATTGGGCTGTTAGTCGCGCGATGGATGTACTGCATAAGGGATTACCAGTTGAAGCGAAGAACCTAGAGAAGCTGGAATATCATGTAGACTAGGTTTGTTGTTTGAACGATGAACGCACGACTTGTCAGGCGAATGTTGACGCGTGTTAAGTAGTTGTGAGAGTGGGAGGGGGAGAGAGAGAGGGGGGGGAGAGAGGGAGAGAGAGAGAGAGAGAGAGAGAGAGAGAGAGAGAGTCGACGCCGACAGGAGCGGCGGACTGAGCGAGGAATTCTCTTTCCTGGATCCTTTGTTGTCTAAGGAAGCCGCGAGCAGATGAGTAAAACGGGGCTGTAAAAAAGGGGCCTGATTGTATATAGAGTATACTGTATAGTCATGGGTATACGTGAGATACGTTTATACCCCGTTGGGACTTGGGGGGGGGGGAGGGGGGATCGGAAAAGATCCTGGATAAAGGTGCATTGAAATCGGTACCCTCGATAGGGCCCCTTTCGGTTAGCCTGTTAAATGGGCCGCGAACCGATCGTAAAAAGAGAAACGTATGGGTCCTGTACTTCCGCTCTGCCGTTTCCGGGCGTTGGCGTGGAGACGTAGGCAGAGGTTTGTCATGAGAGTCAGGCCCCGTAGCAGCTACTCGATGTACGTTTTGAAAGACAGTTGGAAAATAGAAAGGCAGCACGCATCGATAAATCGGCCGATTAGTTTCTAAGATCATAATTAATATCGACAAGTAAATTATGTCGGACGTTGTGAGCAGCAGGGAGACGTGTGCGTAGGTATGCGTACTATCGCACGTCGACACGCTGCCTGATCACAGATAACTTGAGGCTCAAACATATACATATGTTAGAAGGGCCTCGGAGAAAATTCGCTTGACTAGTTTATAGCTATGGGTAGTATTTAACATACATACATAGGCGCGTGCTTGAACCTTTCGTAAGGCAGCAACGCCGGTAGTCCTGCAATTAGAGGAGTGGCCATCTTCTTTCCTCTTTTTTTTTTTAATTTCTCATAATTGCTTTGTTTTTCAGGATTGAGGCCCCCAAACCTAATGGGACCTTCGTATTCGCACGGGCACCTCTCTCGACTAGCTAACCAATCGTCAGGGAGCAGCTGAAAATTCGTGCGAGCCCGAGGAGATCGTGAGCGCATAAGGGGACTGACTCACATAAACCTTTGTATTTATGGGCCTTAGCGGCGCTCGAAAAGGGCACCGGGTCCAGATCGGTTGACATTCCGGCCACAGTGAGCGTAATTCCAGTCCGTAATAACCTCGAGTCGATGTGCTAAACGTTTGTATTAATTAAGAAAAGTATAAGGCCCGCGAATAGTCGATCTCACCGAATACCAAAGGATGGAGGGAGGTCCTCCGATGGGTCCTACCACTTTCCAGGACTTTAGCACTAGCCCCCCCACCCCCTCCCTATAAATATTCCTCCTCCGTCTCCTCTCGTCACCCTCTTATACCCCCCCCCCCCCAATACTTCCTTGCTGAGTGTAAACAGGCGATCATCGGTTACCCACGTGTGGTTGATCGTCACATATGACTAGGAGCTATGCAAAGGGGACGTCCGTAAGGATAAATTAGGGCGTAAGTATCAGCTAGTAGCGGTAACCCTAACGTGTACTCACAAAGGATACAAAATAAGGGTCCCATGCGAGTGCGCGGGAGCTCGCTCACCGAGGGCCCGGGGGTCCGATGTGAGATTAGGGGGCCCCTTTCGCCTTCTTCTTCGCATTCGTATAAGGATCCCATATGGGTCGGCTGTTGGCTCTGGCACGTATAGAGTATAGAGTAGGGGCGCAAGGCCGAAGCCCAGCGGAAGCTGCGCGCCCCCGGCCGACAAAATGATCAAAACGCAAATTTCATACATTATTTTCACTTTAATGCTACCGTATCGGAATTTATGAGAGGGCCGCGATTTATGCGAGCGCGGAGCAGCGCCACTACCGAACGGCGCCCTCCCCGCTCGGCCCCCCCTCGCCCCCAAGATCGTAAAGAACTTTGTATTAAAACGTTCCATGTCCGGAACGTTTATGCCAACAACCGTTGAGTTGTGGAACGCCTTGCTTCGGTCCACCTCGGTTCACCTCGGCTCTTTCCGTCCGCACCTTCCTCGTCCAAGAAGAGGACGCCCGACGCCGAGGATCTCATTCGGAGTTTTTTCCCCTGACTTCGTTCGTCGCGACAATTCCGAGCCTCATTGGCGTCAGATCCGTGCAGCGATTAATGGCTCCTTCGGTGATTTCACCGAAGAAATCGTAAATTGGGAATTCCTATTGGAAATATTGGCTTCTCTCCTCGTCTCAGGGAGATGCCAAAAGGGTCATTATACATCGCCGGGTAATTAATGGTGACCGCCGGGGTCCCGAGAATAACCGAGAGCACCGTCCAAATAATATGCAAGCTCATAATTAATTTACCATCGTCCAGAATTCGGAGTGGGGATCGGTAATTAAGAAGGAGTCTCATCCGAGCGTGGATGTCGACGCTCGGTATTGCCTCGTCTTACTCCACTATGTCGCTCTATCGTTCTCTCTCACCCCCCCCCCCCCTCTCTCTCTCTCTCTCTATACCGCCAACTAAAAAACATATTGACTCCGTCGACGTTCATTTATGCGAGGCATTGTCTTCGCATACGCTTTGAACTCCCGGAACCGACGAATATATCCTCTTCTCCTTCTATTCCTGTCTCTCCTATCTCCGTCTCCTCCTTTCTCTCCCGTGTCCCAGCCACCAGCATGTCCCTTATTCGGCGCCCTCTCGCCCTCTCATTAATTCCTCTCGTTAACGCGCAGCCCCTTACGCAACTCTCGCACTCATCAAGTAACGAAGGTGCCTTCAGTTTCATCCTTCTGGTTCCCGGTCCTGGGTTAATCTGCGGATGGGTCAGTAAGGCCCGTACGAGCGATCGACAAGGATGGAACCATTGGACATTCCCAGAATCGATTGGGCCTCACGTCGCCAATGGCGACAGACGGATATCGGCAATCTACCCCGCTGTGTGCTGGAATTTCCTCTTCTTCTTCATCCATCGACCGATCGAGCGATGCATGTGGAAGTGGAGGAAGATGAAGCGGTAGTAGAAGGAGATGCGGGAGACTGAGAATAAGAATACGTATGAGAATAAGAGGAGGTGAAAGAAGGTAGTAGTAGTGGTCGGGAAGAGAGTCTTACCCAGCTTGGAGTATGGTCGCAATTACAGGAAGAGATTAATGAGCCGATGCTTGCACGATGCGAGGCTGCCTCACCAGACTCTTGGATACTTGGATACTGGCACCGGATGCTAGCTCATTCGAACCCTTCCACCTTCTGTACCAGAGACGTGTGTACTGACTTAACAGAAAAGGAATAAAGCACCATTGGTTTACCCTGCCCAATCGACCCAACCGAAGCCGTATATTCTAGGCTTAAAAATTCCCTAGACGGACAGTCTCTTGTATAGATACTTTACAATAGGGATCCTAGTCACAAAAGTAGTACCGCTTCTATCAGCCGTACTTGTAATACCATAATAACGCAGCAAGTAACTGGCTGACCCCTAAAGTCATTCTGATGGATCAGTGGTAATTAGTCATCCAGAGTTCGACACTCGTCCAAAGGTGTGTCTTCATCTTTTGATTTAAATAAGCTACCGCCTGTACTTTATTATAGTCAAGCGTATCCAAGAACAGCAAGTCCAAGAAGCATTCGTATTTATATGGGTGAATGGAAGAAACAGGATGAAAAAAAAAACTGTAAATTTTGGGTAAAAGAAATTATTTTCACTAATTAACGAATTCAAAAATTAACGAATCACTTAGTTAGGTTAGGTTAGGTTCCTCTTGACGATGCAAGTATGAAATCTTGCCAGATCGACGTACGACACGTGTGCGTAACATCATCTGGATAGAGAAAGATATAAGCCCGACATTATCGTAAGTTGAGTAGTTCCAGTTCTTCGTTTTATTTCGTCTTGCTGATTTTTGTCCCTTCTCGTTAGTCATCTGGGTCGTTCCTGGTGCCCTTGGTGCCCTCAGAGCTCTTGCTCCTGGTACTTCGGGTCCAATGGGGCCCAGCGGGCCCATCCATACCAGGACGGGCCCATCGACGGCAGCTTGCCTCCTCTCTTTTAAACGGCCGAAAAAGCTATTAACCGATATCCATCTGGGGTCATTCCTTCGTGCGTTCGGAGCAGTTCGGAGGAACGAATGCCTCGGCTAACGTCGTTGCCACTATCGTATACGGAATGGGTAATGCATTCCGCTAACCCTCAGGCACTAAATGAATTACAATATTTCATTCTCACGCCTGAACACTCCGACAGGGCATATTGGTAGGTCTAATTGCATTTAACTCATTATTGGTTCATCGGCAGGACCATGACAAAGCGACACTTGGACATCGACTGGATAGCCTTGTACTTGAGCTAAAATAGATTGTGTACGGAGTGATCTTTTTAAAAATGTCCATGTCAAGGGTTACCACGTGTTAACGCGTGTGGCCAATGGGGATGAAAACTTTACGGAGGTTAAGGATTTTCATAGGATCAATGCGTATAGACGTTTAATGGGGCGCGTCAGTTAACAATAAGGCCTATTCTTGTAGTAGAAAGGATTCGCTTGTATTCCTATCTTCGCTACTCCATTCCAGCCTGAAACCATCAATCCATCCATGGGTTTCTCAGGGACCTGATTGCACGTGGCCATGTCAACGGACCTTGTGGGTCTAGGATGCCAACAAAGACAGAGGACGATATCCCCGGACGTGGGTATTCGACTATATTGGGCCCTTGGGCCCTACGCTTCACACTTCCCCCGACGCCCCACGTACGTGTCTGCTTGATACACTCGCTGCCCACGCTTTATTCTCTTACGCTCGAAAATCGACAATCGAAATTGGCTCTGGAATATCGCGCGCGATTCTTCGTCAATTAGCTAAGGCCCGGGGCCTTGAGTCAGTGCGCATAAAGGAAGTACGGCTATGGCATAATAAAGCAATTTCGGAGATGATTATTGCCGCGCGGCCACAGAGTCAATCAGCTGAGCAACCCGTCTTTACTTTTTCTTTTTTTAATAATATTATATTATTCTAATGCCTCCATAATGCTGTTAACGGAATCCCTTCACCTTGAACACTCTGGGACCGTTGGGAACGTATTGGGCCTTGAGGCCCTGAAATTTTCTTTCTATCACTACGCGATCTTATCGAATGTAGGTCCCAAGTCAATTTGCATCGATTCTCACCGTTCCTCCCACCATGACTTTGTGTACAGGTGTAAAAGGGAAGGGGGAGGGGGGAGAGCAAGTCTCGAGAAAATTTTAATGGCAAAAATTATCCACGGTCCTCCCGTAGGGGCTGGCCATATTTAATGGTGCGTTTAGTGTTGGTCCTGCCCGCATGAAGGCGCCACGCTACGCCACCTCTTCCTTGGGCATGTCTTCTTGAAAATAACTAAAATACCAAGGCACACGGGTTTAATGAACGCCTAATTTTCAAGGGAAAAATGCGGTTTTATGTATTCCTTCGGCAATTTCTGCGAGGGCCCTCGCGAAGCGGCTACCCGCACTTTCGGGGCGGTTCGTGTAATGGATTTTCGGGACGGTTCGGAGTAGGCGCAAGGAGCGGTTAAAAAATACTTCCTAACAACCGGGACTCACGTTCCCTTCGTACCTGTACTCTCCCACCCCCTCATCCATTCGCACCCTAAAATGTACACCCCTGCACCCCTCGAAAGGCCTGTTTCTCATGGGTATCCATCGCGCCAAGAGGATCGAAAATTTGGTGCTCGAAGGACATCGACGTGGAAGGAAGGACGCAGAAGAAGAGATCAGGATCATTTTCGCACGCAACCTTAGGGAACCCCTCGGAATGGATATAGGACTCTGCGATTATGAAAGCGGAATGCGTCGATAGAGCGCACTCCCGAAAAGCGTCCTTTGTCGGTGTCGTCCTTTAAATCCGTTTAAAGGGACCTCCGACCGGCTGGACTGATTAATAGTCCTCGAGTGGAAGGGCTGGGCTCGATGACAGATCGAGAATGGCTCGGGGACAAGCGGCAAAAATGCCGAGTTCACACTCCCCTTGGTGATCGAGCCACCGGACAGGCACGTCCTGGTCCTGGATTCTCCTCCTGGTCTACGTCCCTTGCCCCGCCGACAGAAAGAATGGACGAAAGAAATAAAATAATGGACCAACGAAAACTATAGAGCGGAGAAACGAGGAAAGGGAGACTTTTATATGGTCGAGGAAGAAGACGGGATTATGGGATCTATGGGAAATTCACCCTTGGCACTCATTTCCGTTGTGCAAAAAATATTCTACCGCTACCGAAGGAACCGGAGATCCAGAAGTTGGGCCTGATTTTTTAGTCTCAAAAAGATTTGCTGAGCACATGAGAACGATTGGGTACTCTTGTGCTTGTCGTGGTTGTTACTTCTCTTCTTTAATTTTTATTTATTCTTGTACTGCTCCAATCTTGTCTATTTCTATAATAAGTGACACGAGCAAAAATTCCGAGTTAATAAGGGGACCATTCTCGGAATAGCGAACCGCAGGGACGAAGTAAGAGCGAGACTCTATGGCAGTCGGGGCACCGGCCCTGTAATTTTGGGCCCGGTAATGGGCCTCAGTCTCACAATTAGACCTTCCTACATCCTCCGCCAGCTTTTACCCGTTGGAGGCACTTTCTTTTCCTCGGGACGTTGCGTCGAGGGTGGCGTCCTCTCCCCCCCTCCCCCGCCCCGTTACCCAGGTAAATCCAAAATGAAAATCGGGGGTCTGGCTTTTTCTTCGCGTCCCCCGTGTGGCGCCATCTTTACCTTTTTCTTCGACGACTCCGTACCTAATTTTTTTCAACATTTCTAAAATTGCCCGGCTAAAAGCCACCAAAGAAAATACAAAGCCACGGCCCACTATACCTGCTGGTCCCCTCTAATACATATACTTAAAAAAAAACGCATCCTTCCTTATAGACATAATTCGAATTTAATTGAAGTCCGTTACGTATGCGGATCCGTAACGTATTTTCCCCCTTAACAAGTCAATAATTTTCCCTAGCAAATGAACCCGGCATAATTTAAAAAAAATAAGATAAATAACACCACGCACACTCTTCCCAATAATTCCCAGAAATAAATGACCTAACCACAATAATTCAAAGATTACGTAAAGCCCACAGGCTCTAAATAAATACACACCATAGGTGTTACAAATACCACACGTAAGGCCCAAAAAAACAAAAATCACTCCAAACACTCCCACTGACCCAGCCAACCTCCTCAACAGAAGTTACGCCAAATTCCATGACATCCTCCCAAATCCATATCGAAATTTGAAATCCAAACCCAACCCGAAAAACGAAAGGGATCAATCCCATATGGCTCTAGCAAGTTATTCTCAACGCCATCCACAAGTGGGTCCTAAGGAGAAATAAGGCCCAAGAAGGATACCACGATGACTCTGCATGACTCTCCTCTCTCTACTCAAGGACCCTCTAAGGATAATTACATAGTAGCTTAGCCCGGTGCAGTGGCGGGCAAAGAATAAGCGGTCGGAGATGCCGCGTAAAGTAATGGCTAATCGTCCTGACTGGCGACACACTGCCGGGACCCTCGTGCATTATTTCCTCCCGCGTTTGTCCACCGATTCCCTCTCGCTCTCGCCCCCCTAATTCACTGGGTCACTCTCTCTCTCTCTCTCTCACTCTCACTCTCTCTCTCCTCTCTCTCTCTAGCCCGTTCCCTAGCAGGAGCATCACGCCTGTTATTAGGATGCAATCATAGAAATTATTGCTCTCCCGCTCGTCTGTCCCGCACGACGTAAGGGTCGCCAAGGGATCTCGACTAATTTGAGCGTCGGGTAAGCACCGCTAACGAGCGTCCGTTCTTCTCTTGGTTCTTCGTTCATCTTACCTCTTTCTACGGGCCACACGCTATTCCCGATATATCAAACCCTATTTGCAACTCTCGGTCCATTCGCTCTTTCGTAACGCTTCCACTATGCGATCCCGACATGTTTACATTGTAGTTTGAGTACCGCGTGAAGATGGCCGAGGGAATCGAAGTGATTTTTTGTGACTTCGTGAGGTTCTCCGAGGTCAAGCCTGGGCGTGGTAAGGATTCGTAGGATTCTAAGGATTCCGCCTTTACATCCACGTAGACCACGTGTATAGGGTTCTACCTGCTCCTAGTCCTGAACTCTACGTAATCGTCTCCTGACTCTCCTTTGCTTCTTCGAACTCTTCTCCCGGCTATATGTTTCACTCCCCTTCTCTTTCGCCCCTTGGTACCTTTACTGGCGATCCTTTAAACGGGCGGCTCACCCTCCAGACCCAGATAGGGTTTTGGTTCTTCAGGCCATTTATTTTTTTTTCCTCGACCCTTCAGGGCTATCCAAACTACAGCCTGACGGCCGCGCAAGGTCCCGGCCCTCCCTATTGTTTTACCGGCTCCGCTTAAATTGCTGCCCGAAGGGATCCGCGAAGAATCATACTCCTCGTAGGCGGTGTGGCCCGGTCCGGGCCCCCATCATCGGGAAGTAACCACGATTCCAGGGAAAGTTCACATGGTCTCACACATTCATAAACATTGATTTATTCTCGCCCGAAAAAAAAATCAAAAGAAGAAATACATAACCTTTGCACCTGATGAATAGATGCTATCTGAGTAAATTAAAAAAAAGAAAATTTCAAATATACTAAACTCCGCTATACCGCAGTACCGTGTCAACAGGTGAGAGATCGAGAGAGACCAAGGAAGAATCTAAGGGAAAAAAGCCAAGAACATGCATCACGTGGATCGAAAGACCGTGGAGAAAACAAAAAAAAATTGACGGAGAGCAAAAGTCGCGCGAACCCCGAAAAGAAGGGGACGCGAAACATCGAGAGGACCCGGTAGGCCCCTAAAGGGCTAAAGAGGATTCGATGAGCAGAGAGGGTATAAGAGAATAAGAGAAAAAGAGAGAGAGAGAGAGAGAGAGAGAGAGAGAGAGGGAGAGAGAGAGAGGTAAGCTGCCTCCGAGCACCGAACAAAAACTCTAATCGAAGTTTCCGAAGCCGAAGGGAGCCTCAGCCTCTTGTTGGACGTTTTATCACTCGGTCCCGGTACCGCGCCGCGGTTATTTATATTTTGGCTCTCGGTTATTAAGGAATGGGCGTCCACCGGCCGAGAGCGATATTTATATATTATTTTCCACGACCTTCGGCACTCTACACTGGCACCCCCATAGAGCGAGAGAGAGAGAGAGAGAGAGAGAGAGAGAGAGAGAGAGAGAGAGAGAGAGAGAGAGAGGGCGAGAGATAGATGAAGAGGAAGAAAAGAGTGAAGAGATACCCAAGCCCAGACAAACCTCCAAAAGTGGTAGGTGGAGTCGAAGCAGCCACACGGTATAGGCAGAGCTCCATTATAATTTCGCTATCCGATGCTGCGAATTACGATCCTCCTGTACATACAGAATCGCGCATGCGCACGAATATTCGTGGGCGAGTAGCACTTTATGCTCTTGGCTCTTATTCTTTATTAAGCTTACTACCCTCCTAATTACCTTTTGTAAGCGACCAGGGGTATGCCTCCTACTTCCATCTCCTAAACCTTCAATAGCTACCAGTTGGCTCCTCTTGGCTCTGCTACGAGCTGCGCTTGGCTCTGTGCAGTTCGAGGCCCCAAAGTTGTTGCTTCTTTAAATATTAATTATGTATGCCAAGATGGGCCTGACGCACACGCGCGTCCACGTGTATGCACTTTCCCTCGTGCCGAGTTCGCACAAATCCCTTAGAGCCCTCCTCGACTCCCCCCCCCCCCCCCAACTCGCCTGGATCATGGAGCATGGTTGCACTTGTACACCAAACCACAGGGGGTATCCATCTTCCTTGTATCAAAATCCCAACCGTGAATTCGCATCCCGGTGGGCAGTCGCTTTTCATTTTGTGCATAATTCCAAATGGACTTTTAATATACCTTTTGTTATATACATAAGCATTCCAATATAATACCGATACTCGCTACCGACTGCCAGTCCCTCTCTGTATACCATACACCATCCTGCACACTGTGCGTTGCTGGCTTGACTCTACGTCTACTAATCAGCAACGGGATACCAGGGCAATATCCGAGGTAGCCAATGGCCAGTGCAATTTGTCCACGTGGCACGTTGCTGCTGGTGCCTTTTACGCGAGCTGGTATTTACTCCTTAGCAAGACCAGCTAAGGTGCAACGACGCAGAGTGACAGAAATTGTATGGTAATTAGGTATGGATGGTTAGTCAGGAGTATTGCGTACTCATAGATAGCTCTTGTGTGTATATATAGATACGCCAGGTAGAACGAAACAATCTCCGGTCCGTACGAGCTGCTAGCTCATAGCTCGCGTGACGGTGCGCGAGGAGGAAGTGTCGGCTGAGAAACTGGATATTGATTGGCTACAAGGAGCAGAAGCTGTTACCTAGCAGCAGGCCAGCAAGGTGTACCAGGGCTCTACAGGGATACTATCGTTTCGTGCATCGCTCTCTCAAACCCTATCTATTTCAGCTGGGAGCAATCGCTCTGGATAGGTACCGTTCGCTGGGAAGTTGGGAAGGATTACGGTAAGCGTCGCGACGCCCGACGTACTCGCGACGACTTCCGGGGGAGACCCACAGCGCGGGGAAGAGATAAAAATAAATCGACCAGATCTTGGACGTCTGATTCGTATAATTATTAAATTTTACGTTAATTAGGGAACCTGATTTCTTATTGCAGATGAACCTCAAGGGTCGTGACCTTTGAGACTGATTACGAGCCGATAATCATCGTGGCCGTACAGAAAACGCGAAAGCGCGTCTTGGGGATGCCGAGGGTCGTGCTCGTGTTGAGTGAGAGAAAATTCCGAAAAGTTGCGTCTTTCCGTTAATTATCAAAAAAAAAAATTTCAAATCAACCGGTTCCGGTAAAACGTCGGTATTCTTGGGCTTGGCCACGCACGTTGGATCCTATAAATCTTGATTAGCGGGTAAACGCGGATTTCGGTGAGGAACAAAGAAGAAAAGTTTTCGGACGTGGATTACGGGGATCGGGAGATCGGTGTGCATAGGTGGATGGTAATAATGTCGGCTATGGTAAATTGGTATAGAGGAAGGTATAAGAAAGGAGCTTTGTGAAAGGTTACGAAAGCCGAACCCAAGGAGCGCGCTTATTTACTGGCGCAGCTTTCGATGCTAATATCCCACCCGGACGGCCGGAGCAATCGCGTTCGGAAAGCAGCTATAATAATGGGCCCGGTCCCCCTGTTCGGGGCCCAATTACAACAGTTTTCGCACTGCGAGATTTATACGCGGAAACCCCGGGGTACGCGCCGCTGCCTTAATTAGTGTCACCGACTGGGCTCTCCGAACCCACCGCGACCGGAGGATGGTATTTCGTACCACGCGAAGGGTCCATGCCCTTTCCTGTCTCTGCCTACGAAAGAGCGTGCCCCTTTGAAGCCACACCAGGAGGCTCCCCCCTCTAAGGGCTGCAGCAGGACCCCCCTTACCCCCCTCAAGCTGGGAGCATCTTCTAATCCGCACGTTGCTCCACATCCCTCTATATGCCTATATATACCAATACATGAGTAACTAGTATGCAGAACCTGCCGATATCTACTCTTGTACCATAAGAAGAGTGAAGAATGAGTACGGAGTAGGAGAGAAAGATGGGAGAAGAAGAAGGAGGAAGAAGAAGAGGAGGACCAGGTAAAAGGGTGAATGCGGGGACGCAACGTTCGGCGAGGCCTAAGGAGGGGCGCATTGTGTGTTTCCGAGAACGCTGAGCTTATCGGTGGATCTGTCGCGGTAATGAGGTATCAGCCAGGAGCAAATAAAGGAATAAATATAGGGAGAGGAAGGGGGCCGCGGCGAAGAGTAGACGGAGAGGAAGAAGAGGAGGAAGAAGAAGATAGAGCGAAGGAGGTGAAGGAGCAGCAGCAGCAGCAGCAGTCCTCTCTCCTCCGTGAAACACGGAGCCAAGGCGGGCTGGGGTCTTGCCGATACAATGCTTCGATTAAACATTCGCTGCCTAAATAATCAGGCTCCCTTATGTCCTGGCGCGAAGACGACTGCTGGCTCCTCGCTCGCTGAACAGACCAACCTGGACTCTGGCTATTCCGGTTCGCCCGTCTCTGGGAATGGAACCCGTTCCCGTTGGCGTTCCGCGTTTCGCGCTGATCTTACCTACGAGCGAGACAAAGCGATCAGGAGGGAGGCTGTGAGATGGATGGCGGGTGGATAGGAACGAGAGAGATAGAGAAATATCTCCTTTTACCTCCTTTGGCTCCTTTAACATCCTTAAGCTCCGTCACTCCCAGTTACACCGCTCCTCTGCCTGCATCCTGACTCGGCTGGACCAGCCTCAGCATTTATTTACGTGATCCGTCCTCCCTCGCTACTCTACTGTACCACAGGCTAACCCAGACGTCTCTTGCTCTGCTATAGGTATTATGCAAAGCGCTAACCGTAGGTGGCCTAGCGAGCCGGACGCGCGCTGTAATTAATACCGATGCTCTATACGGCCGCGTTTCGACCGCCAGTGCGAATACCGAATTAATGCGACGCCCCTGACCTCCTCGCGGTAATTATCCGCGATCTTACTCTCCTACCTATTTCTCTTCTGCGGAGCTGTTAGGCTCGAATATGAGTTCATTAATTTTACGAGTAAAAAGTTAGTATGGGTATACGTAGCGTGGGTATCGGTAAAATTCGATACTTATAGATGCCAATAAAATCTTGATTTTTTTGTTGAAACTTTCTATAGCCACTGAGAGTGCGAGAGAGACGGTCTTATGGGCGCTTACATTAACGGAAGAAGGTCAGACGTTACCCGACTTTCCATGGAGAGCGGGATTTCCTGGATTAACCTTATAAAATTGGCTAGACATAGATTCGACTTTGAATAACTGTAACTTTTGAATAGCTCGAGATATCGAGATGATTCGGTACTACTTCTATTTGCATTTTCTCAAGAACCTGACCCATTCAGGCCCAACGCTGTGTATATATATAAGTATATATATATATATATATATATATATAAGCTACCTCATACTACTCTTGAATGAACAGCTTTCCATTCGTGACTATCACAAAGATTCGGGGATTCAAGGATTCAGGACTCCGTACCCAAGGCAGGATTAAGTTATCTTTGAGGGAAGATCGAGTAAGGCCCACGCCTACCGAATATCCCCAAGGACCCCCGTAGCGATCTTCTCCCTCCGTAGTATCTGGATTCGGGACGCTTCCTTTCTGAACTTTCGATCGGAGTAAAGGAGCAGAATGGGCCTCACCTACGCGTACCTCTATCGAAACCTTTCTTCTCGTAATACGCTTAGGGATTTCGTTAATTCGATCTAGATCGATATGACGTCGTCACAAGGATCCATAGATCTTTCATTCTCGTATAAAACAGTCAGCATATATACCTGTTGCTTATTTTCGGAATATTATATCCCAGCAATTTACAGATACTAGGACTTATCCATATCCAGTAATACCTAACCTTAATCTCCATCGGCCCTCTTCGATCACTTCCTTATACGTATATTCTATATACCGTCTGCCACGACGCCATCCTCCTTACCTCCCAGGACCCCATTGTACCTTTAGCAGTTACTTTTCGGCTAGTAACATTCTTCATATTTCAGCTTTGCATACGTTTTGTATGACCAGGCTGGCCCAGCGATGCTCGGTGTGACGGTCATGTTAACAGCTTATTACTGGCTGCTATATCCTCGTATGACAGACATGCTCCGACTAAAAGCTGCTTCGTACGTTATACGTTATGCGCTGTACGTTATACGAGGAGCATCGTGCCCAGTCCCTAGGAACGAGTATTCTACCTCGATCTATTCGTTATGCTCGTCGCGACGTCCCGCGTCTCTACCTGGAATACCAAATGGTTTTCCCCTTGAGGGATGTGCTGTAGGCGAGTGATGCGTTACGGAACCGGCGACGTTCCTTTATTCTATGGCTGAATATCGCGTGTGTCAGATATGCGAGCGGACTCGGAATAATTCAGTCGCGCATAATAAGTTAAATTTTAATGGCCGATCAGATATGCGTAATAAGTGGCACGTAGGAACTATGAAATATTTTTTTTTTTTTTGAACGGATGCCATGGCGGTTTTCACTTGATGTACGAATGGAATGCACTTTTCTGCGATAGGGGGGATTGGCAGGTAGGTCCCAAAAGGTAATCGAGGAGGAGGGAGACATGAGGAATAAGGTGCTCTTATTCCGGCATGGCGGTAAGTCAGGCTTTATTTTTTTGAAAGTGATAGCTAGCCGAGCTACGTGCATTAGAATGCCAAGCGGAGTGCGCGGGCGTCCCGTATCCCGTTTCAAGATGGAGATAGCCGCGTCCCGGTGCCGTCCGGCGCTCGAGAACCCTAGACATTACAGAGGGAATGGAGGGCTCAAACCTGACGCGCATTTATCACCCTCTATTGTTGCACGGACAAACATCCGGCCCGGGTTTTTGGAACTTGACGATTAAGATTCACCGAGTTAATCCGAGCGATCGAAGTGATACAATTTTTTTGGAGTTTTCAAAATTTCATATTTTTGTATATATATTTTTTTGTAATTTTTACCGTACCAGGGGACGATCGTGTTCCACTGGTGCGGATCGTCCGGTCATTCGGGATTCTGGAGAAACTCGGGCGAATTGGCAAGTTCGGGATTTCGAAATGGCCTGGGATTTTTTCGATGGAACGCGAAGAATCGCCTTATAAGTCTGCGGGCGCTGAGGAAAAAAGGGACGAAAAAGGATGCGACGACAGTCGGCGCATCCAACGCTCTCTTGCTCGTCCTTGTTCTTCTCCCATTGGCTGGAGCCGAAAGGGCTGCCGAGGGCCCAGAATCGAGAGAGAGAGAGAGGGGGGAGGGGGGAGAGAGAGACAGAGAGAGAGAGAGAGAGAGAATAAGAGAGAATAAGGGAGAGAAGTAGGTAGCAGCGAAGGAGCTATGGAAAGACGTGGATAGAGACTCGGGAGGCTGGAAGGTCCAGAAGGAACAGAGGAGGATGTTCGCGTTGGGCCCGAAGGGCCAGTCGCTGCGGAGGGAACCCTACCAAGATCTGAGATATCAGTTATCAATTAACGAGAGCACACGGAAGCCAGAATGCATTGCTCTTCGTCTCGAGTCTTCTTGCCCGCTCGGTAATTTAGGGACCGACGTCTGTCCACGAGGGCCCAGAGAAAGGGTCCAGCGAGAGAAACGGGCCAGACAGCTCAAAGAGCGTGGAACGCAGCGACCGAGATCGAGACCAAATGCAAAGTGAGGCCCCGATCGCGAACCACGTATTTACTGTCCCTCTTACATTAGCATGGGCCCGGGTGCCGGGTGCCCGTCTATACCAGGCCCCGGCGACTGCCCTCAGCTCCCATCCAGCATCCCCCCTGCTCTACCCTTCGGACCCAACAAACTCTTCCAATCTTCCATCCTTACCTTCTCTCCTTCTCTCTCTTTCTTACTCCTCTATTACATTCCTCGTCCATTCCCTCTACCTTTTTCTTCACCTTTTTCTCCGGTACCGACCGCACTGCACCCTGACTCTTAGGACCTTAGTCATCCTTCACGCATTTCCTATTCCATTAGCTCGAACAGGTCTGGACTTACCTAAAACACACGAAAAAAAAAAAAAAAAATTACAAAAGATTAGCTTTTCGAAATGTACATAGATACCTCGGGCGTATTAACTCTATAATAATATCTCCTTCGCCGGGCATCCACCCAGTGCAGCCAACCCGACATAGTACCAACACAACAGCTCAGCCATGTCAGGAACGAAATGATACCAACTCTCGATACAATGTACTCGGTAAACGTCGCCGCCGGCGGACAGGATTCTGCGAATATCTCTCCGCCACGAAGTAAGAGAGGTGAGCCCGTTGCGAGTCCAAGATAAAGAGAGACAGAGCCAAGGCCCCAAGAACAACAGAGCTGGAAAAGAGATACAGAAAAGAGTTTGGTCGACTCTCCGATTCTCAATTCTCGACTCTTCGTTTCCCTGAGAGCTGGGAGTTCAGTCCCGGCCAAAGAGAGGTATAAAGGGGTATACGGAGGAGGCCCCACCGACTCCTGGGGCCGTCGCGACGCCGCCGATCGGACTCTGGCGGTTTCGACCGATCTGAGTGAGACTCAAGTCTCACCGACTCGCCAACACACTCTCGTCCGGCCAAGGGGAGAGGTTAGGCTGGGCTAAGAGAACGAAGAAGAAGATACCGAAGAAGAAGAAGAAGAAGAAGAAGAGGCGGAGGAGGAGGAAGATGGAGACGGAAACACGGCAGAGACATCCTCGTGCGTACACGCGCCTACCTCATCGGTGTCCGTTGATGCGCAGCTCTGTGATGGTGATATTTACGGTCCGATAGAATCAGCCCCGTACGTCGGCCGCAGGGAGAAGCCGGTCCGGCCTCGCGGGCCGGACCGTGTGTGCACTGCGCTTTTTTTGCGGCTTCAATTTGAATTGAAAAAGGCTGTGGACACGAGGACAATAGGTTGCGCCGCCGCCGTCGCCCCCTCCCCCTCCCCCTCATCCTTGGTACTCTCTTCTTTTAAAGCCTCACCCGCAACCTCATCCTCAATTTCAGCAGGACTTACCCCGCCGATAGTATCCTGATCCCAGTGCTCCTTTTCCGTAATTATTTGAAGAGTCTATCGGATCCTTTTTCGATCCTCGGTAATTCCTTACTCGCCGCATAGAAAAGCGCAGGCTGTTTCCTTTTAAGTAAAAAAAATTGAAAATGCAACCAACGACGGACAAGACTTCGTGCACCTTCGGAACCCTTCGGTCCACTTCGGCATACAGAATCAGATATTACGTATGCACGGACGAATCTTCACGGAGCCATCCTGCATCCTCTGCATCCATTCTTCAGTCCTTTTCCATCCTTCTCTTCTTCTTTATTTCTCTCTTTATCTTTATCCTCGACGCTTCGCTTCACAGCATCCCTCCCGAATTCCTTCAAGAAGATTCGTGCATCTTGAAGGTCTGTACCTTCGCAGCTTTCTACCTCGGTACCCCTTGATACCGCACAAACTACTCGAACCACCTTCCAATCGCTTCTGCTTGTAGATACAAAAGAAAGCAGTACAGTTGATCCAAAAATTTGAATATCTCTCTCCTAACGCCCCCTCCCCGTTCAACTGTACAAAGATCGATTGACAAGATCGACAATCATAAATTGCTCGCACGGAACTAAATAGGATTGGTCGAAGGCAGTCGCTCCCCTGCGATAACCCGTAGGTATAATCGATGCAACCGGTGGAGCCGATTTAAGTACCAAGCCATCGGAAATCCTCGGCTCCGCTCGGCTCCCTGGCCGATTTTATTGCTAATAGGAATTTAATGGAAGTACGATGCAATTTTCTCCATTTAACGATCGATCCTTCGCTGCTCCCTCGTGCGTCGCGCCGAGCTCAAAGCGCAACGGTCTCAAAAGATTTTTCATTCCCTGATCCCAGCCACAGTCCAGCCACCGCCTGATCCCGTACCGCAATTTTATGAATCGGCAATGCGCAGAGAGATCGATCCCATACCTCCCCCCGGGACTCCCCCGCCCCGAGCCTCCAATCAATTATTTAGGATGAATTCCTAACTAGAATCACGAGCAGTTGCACCACTTCCGGTATGAAGTCTGGTAAGGAGGCCGAGACAGTGGAGCCCGGAGCCTGAAGGCTGTGAAGCCTGAGGGGCCCATTCGTACACGATCTGCCTCCTAGTCGTAAAAGGTCCCAAGAGCGGGCTCGTGTCTCTCCACGAGTCTACGTTATGTCCTCTGTATCTTGCAGTGTGCATACGAATCGCTTCATTTCTTTCCCGGAACGGCTGCATTATAATTTCCCAGGTTGACTTGTAAAGAGGTCCCGACCACTCGTCATATCTCAATCCGGGACTGACCGCGGGGACCATTTTCCCATAATCCTGTTTAACGTGAGAATTACATATGTAGAAAGATAGAGGATTGATGATTAAACGATTCTAAAGTCATCTCGGTGAGCTGGTCCAGGGTTGCCTTCTACCAATGACGAAGAGCGGGATGGATGATATATGTAGTAATAAGTACGGATGAAAGTTTTAGTGAAAATTACTCCTGTTGCGGGGCTACCAACTGTACCAAGTGAAATTGGCGATGGTGCATGCGAGCGAGGATCGCGTGCATCGGCTCTGAAAACAGAAGCGACTCTGCAAGGCTGACGGGGAGCAGCGGAAGGAGGCTCGGGGAGGCTGAAGAGGATGAACGAGTACGAGAGGATGATGATCGGTAGGAAGGGGTAGAAGAAGAAGAAGAAGAAGAAGGAAGAGGGAAGAGTGTGCCCGAGGCTCCACCTAATCAACATCTGTCTAGCTTCTCGACCTCCTCAACCTCCTTCAGCTCCCTAACCACTAACATCTTCCGTTCTACATCCTCACTGGTATACAGGGTGAAGAGTGAAGAGTACTCTTTAAGGTTGGTAGAGCCGCGTGTCGCCCTGCCGTGTAGACGATTAAAGAGTCAGTGGTTAACTCGCAAAATTGTCGAGAGCTTGAAGATCAGGTCTAAAGGAGGAGGAGAGGCGCGGGAGGGAGGATAGGGGAAGCGGGGGGGGCAGGGGGCAGAGGGAGGAAGGGGAGGGAGAAGCGTCAAGGAGAATGAAGAGCGCAGAGAGAGAGATTGCCGGGAGGTCCTTGGATCTCTAGTGAAGAAGCCGCTACCGAGGATTCCGATCTTCTTACATACGGAATGCCCATCAGCAGTCCTTCTCTTCTCGAAGTAGCTAATCCCAAGTTTTACCAGAAGAGTCCAGACGGCAGTCTTAGCTAGGTATTCCCCTTCTCTACCAGGAAAAATTGCAGGACCTGGTCCAGGCGAATATAACACGTAGTGCAGCCAGGATGCGTGCTCGACGACAAGGAGGCATCAACGGCTGCAACCTGATATCTGATAAATTCGATATCAACGGCCGACCGCCCGCGCATGGGCCCAAACGCTGGGCCCGCGCCCGGTACAGCATTTAGGTCGCAGCCACTTCGCTCCATCTTTCGGAGACCCGTACACTCTCTCACTCTCTTTCTTTCTTTCTTCCTTTCTTCTTCTCTTCACTTCGTTCTCTTCTTACATACCTGCACGACGTTCTTGTCTCTTCATGAGAGAATCGCGAGACTCTTCTGTTACGCTTCACGATCTCTTCTTCTTCAGCCTCCTCCACCTCTTCCTTCTTCTTCTTCTTCTTCTACACTACGCAGTGTACACATGCGCGTACGCGCCTCTTCGTTCTTGCGTCTTTATCTCACGTTGCAAAGGGGCCAGCCACCATCCAGCAACGAGCACGACGTGGAGGACGAGGGTAAGCAGGGGAACGGGGACACGTAGCCCTCATCCTTTTTTTTGGAGGACCTTTTACTTTCCCTCTTTACTACACTGCGCTCTGGTCTGAAATTTCAGCGGGCCCCGTGCTACAGGTAAAAAAAAGAGGAGACGGCTAGAAGAGAACTCGACGAGTCTCGCCTTCGGTGCCTTCCCAGTCACCAGTCACCCTCAGCCAGCCAACTCACGCCTAGACTGACCCTCGGAACCCCCAAAGATTCCCTCTTCTACCTAACCTTTTTTTTATTCCATGTCCTCATCGCCTGACTCTCGTGCGAAATCATCCAAGCGGCATCGCGACGCCTCGCGTCTGTCATCCAGAGGGCTGATAAGTAACGAGTAGTACTTGCATTCAGCATGCACGTTACATATAAATATATATATACACCTTATAAGGTGTATATCGATATGTAATATATGCGGAGGGAGTAAAAGTACCGTGAAATGTGGCATCCTATCAGTAAACAATGTTTCATTCCTTCTCGCATTTAGCGAAGCCGTCGGCATCAGCGAGTATCAAGATCGAGCGTCCCAGTAAATAATCAGATAAGACGGACACCGAAAATCCGCAGCGGAAGTTCTCGGTGGTGGAGGCAAAAAGCATATATATATATATATATATTCATCGCAGCGTATAGCAAGCACCAGGAGGTACCCTCTCACAAGATCGCGCGACATTTGCCATGAGAGGAAGCCCTTTTTTTTCTGTCCACCAAGTAAACACGCCGAGTGTCGAGACGCTCGAGGGATGCTGGGAAGCCATCGGCGCGGATCAGGAGTAGCAAAAAGCAACAGGTACGCCGGCTAATCATCCGTATAATCGGGGCAATCGACAATCCGAATATTTAGCATTCACCTTCATTTGCAAAGCGGACATGCTATTCGCCGAATGCAATTCGGATTTTTATCGCGACTCGGCGATCTCGCAGGTCGCTAAGTAAATAAGAGGGTGCGCGCGAGAGTTAACCTAAACGGCTAACCCGTGCGGAAGAGGCCGAGTCTCTTGGGCGTGAAGCAGAGCGAGAGCGAGAGAGAGAGGGCGACTCCAGTGGCAATAAGAGCGACTGAGACGCAGCATCATAAACGCGTGGGCGAATCGACGAACTTTATAGTAATTCCAGAACCGTTTACGGGTACCAATTTAAATTCCATTGACTCTGTACTCCAACAACCCCGTGACTATCCTGTGAGAACCCACCGTACGGACCCCGACTGTCCCCTCTCTACCCTTTGCCACTGTGTCCACCCTATCTCGACCTGAGAGGCCACCTCCCCAAGACCCACACAGTGTAACCAGCGAGCACTCGGCCAGCCGTTAGGTTTAAGCGTCATCGATCTCAGCTTCAAGAACCGAGTAGCCTGACGAGTGACAATATTAAATAAATAGCTGCGATCTTCAGGACAAGGGAGGCGAATCCCATAGAGGAGCCTTCGAGGCGGACGGACCACCAGGATACGAGGACGGCTGTTCGATGCGGAACGCGACGCCTTCGTCCCTTGAGAAATGACAACACGATTCTCGACACCTTCTTCTTCTTCTTTTTCTTCCTCCGACTTCTCCCCGTCTTCCTCTTCTTTCTTTTTATTCCATCCAGCTCCGTCCTCATCCTCATCCTCTTCACGCAATCTTCTATACGTACTTGACTTATTACCTCGGCCATAGAAAGGCCTGTTTTCACCGAGATAGATCATTCAGGCCACTTATGGGAAATTGTTTAGCTGCGTTTACGCGTCGATTGCTCGCAGAATTCCTCCGTCCTGTGTATTACGCATTCCTATACTTCTGGTCCATAATCGCAGACCCCTTAGAAGAAACTGCATTTCCATGAGCTAGGTACACTTCGCCGGAGCAGCCACTCCCACAGAGTACCAGAGACCCCACCCAAAGGAACCTTTTTGAATTCGAACCCGAAACTTCACTAGGCAAAAGAGAATACAGAATAGAAGGCATTCGTGGAGGCACAGAGAAGAGAAATACTCTTACCTCAGGAGCAGCAGCATCCGAATCTTATAATCCTAAAAGGCAAACAGGAGTCATGCAGAGGAGAGCACAATCATTTTTTTTAAACCGATTAACTCTCAAAATCCTTCCTACGTTCCCTGGCTCCCTCGGGCAAGTCCCACGTGTTCGTCCAATGGGCTCGGATCGGTCTTTTCTTTTTTCTTTTAATTTTCTCAAATTTAACCTACAACCTAACATATTCACACAGTACACGACTCTCTCTCCGACAATAAAAGGCCAAATTCGTAAATTCTCACACTGGACATCTGAAAAGTTCCAAAGATCCCAAACATTAAAAAAGAAAAATTCAAGAAAGACGGAGAGAGAATATCCAATCCGTACGAGAGAAAGACTCAGAGCGAAAGAGACAGAGATACCTGAAACGTTCCAAGATTTCAAGGTGGGCAGAGCCTCCTGCGAAGTAATATGCTCTCGCCGCATGAGGTCCTTTACCACCGATCCTCCTCTCAGCTCCCTTGATCCGTAGGGCCCCTTTCAGACCGCAACAACATCACTCCACTCGCTACACAGACTCTGGACCACAACAACATCCTCGTCTAGCTAAACTTGATCAATGTTTTAATTGCCGTTAATGATTCGGAGATATCTCATATGCCAGATATCCTCTTACCGGACGCTCGGATGACCGCCCTCACACCCCCTCCCCCTCTTCATTATTAAACACTGTCCCCCCCTACCCACCCCTTGCCCCTCCTCAACAGAACCCACCTATTACATCTTAGACCATTCCAACTTCCTCCATCCATTTCTCATTGACCATTCATTCTTTTTTTTTATAGGTAAATAAACCCAATGACCCACCATGCATGCCGATAGCGCATGGATTCCAGTGATCAATAAATCGAAGATACAAATAAAAATTCTATCAACCACCCAAACTTATCACCCCAGTCTTATCTAGAAGTATGAATGAATTCGAGGAAGTACTGTACGCCGTATGCCGGGCCCTTGCGCGTGATTCCAGTAGAATCCGAATGGGTCCGCTACGCGTGGGCCCTGACACTCTTCTATAATAACGTTTACAAGGAATCCCAAGGTAAAATAACGCCGCGGGTGGTTACGATGTGTATAAAATAGTAACTGTCAGCGTGTAGGCCAAAGTTGATGGCACATTGTCATATTAAGCCGAGTGTAATTTGTCTGGTCTTCTTTCAACCACCCACACTATATACTATACAAGATAGTCAGTGCTGCATGTATGTACCTACCTATCTGCCTACCTACCTGACTGGCTGCCTGGTTACCTGCCTTCTTACCTACCAACCAACCAGGCAGTCGTCATGCCTTCCTTCCTTCTCGTTCAACGACCTACGCCTTCGATTCTGGCAACCCTGGGTCTTTGGTATTACAAAGGTACCTGGGTACCTATACTCATCCTTGAGGGATGCCGTGTTAGGTATGCGTAGAGAGAAAGAGAGAGAGCGAAGGAACGTGGTCCGGTATCAGCCTGGCACGCAAGGAAGCAGCATCCCTAACGATTAATCCCAATCGGTTAGAAAAGGGAGCAAATAGAAGGAATAAGTCCCCGACCTTCTTGGCAAGGCCCCGATGACTGCCTTGTTAAAGTGTAATAATAATTTGGATGGCGACGGGCGGCCAGTTTGATGTCCTGACACCTGCTGGGACTCCTGCGCGACAATATCCTACCGGGACCTCGAAGCACGTGCGCCAGGGAATACACCCAGGAGGTGATAACGAACTTCGGAATGATCGGTATAATCAACTGCGATAGCCATTAATTCTTATTGTTTATAACAGTCCTTAATTAATGTGATCTCTTAGCGGCAATCACGACTCATTGATTTCTTCGACAATTAATCACCCCGCAGATCGTAACTTACGTGTTACTACATTTGAATTTCTACCTTCTCAATGGACAGAGTAATCTCGAGTAACAAGTAGTAGCGGGGCGACGAACGCCCTGAGCTATTCGCGGAGACACGCAGCAATGTATGTATACACAGGATACTTCACAATTTTACATTCTAATTACCTGAAGTTACGAGCGAAACAACTAGCCGGCGGATCCGCGTGACGATGATTTTCCTGAACCGTAAACAGTTAAGTTTAAACCGTAAACTCTGCATGCGCGATAGCTTATACGCCTATGCGCCTATCGTCGTCCGTGGTTAGTGCATATCTGTATATGCGGCAGTTATACAAGGGTGCGTATGTATATATATACACACTAGGCGTATACCTAACTTTGCACCTATCGTAACGAGCGTAACGGCCTCGTACGGTATGCTGTGCTACGGTACGCACGTCATAATGATGACAGGTGAAGCGGTCCACGGTGCATCTTCCTGAATCGCACGATTTCCATTACTAATTACTCTGGGTCATCCACGAGATGATGAAGATGCTGTGTTGATAAGAGGATGAGGTATATTGCGTGTCTTGTAAAATTTGAAAATTAAACTTATTCCCATTACGGTATTGTTATCGGTGGTACAGATGAGGTGTCCATGATTGTGAATTGTGTTGAGTCTCTCTGGATGCTGGGATATATTAGTCGGTTCAGGGACAGGTCCTGCCAAGATGAGGCCATGAGGAGTTTGAATCTATTATCGAAGCGAGTAACGAAGACTCCGAAGATGACTCTGCAATCCTGACGACACGGGAGAGGCGTTTCGGTTTCAACGGGGGGTACCTCTTGTTGCTATCCTCTACCTTAGATACCCTTAGAGTTAATCTTTCTATGGCCGTTCGATGGAACTGGTAGATTTACCTGATTTACTTTAATTCTTCCTATCCATTGCGAATAGTTCAGATATTTAAGATTCTTCGTGGGATGGAGGTTTGATGTATACTTGAGGTATTAAAGATGATCGGTGTGGCTACTTTATGCTGATAGCTGTGAGCTATGAGCAACGAGCTATGAGCTATGACATTACGATCTGAATGATGTACACCGAAAACTAGATTCTTCTCAATGCCATGAACTCGCGTCGTTTCAGAGTCACTGGCAACGTACCATGGCAATGGACAAAAGATCATCAGGCAGGAGTAAGTCGACTCGTTGGCAAATCCCATGTCTGAGCACTGCCAGCCGCAGATGTATTGACTATCTCTTGTTGTGTATCTGGCATATTGTTAAGTTAATTGAAAGGGATGATAAAATCGCAATGTTTTTGACATTAAGAGAGCCACGGCGATGCTCGACACGGGGTACCGGCCTCTTGCTGGAGGTGAGGAAAGAAAGAGGCGAGGTGGAGGAGGATGGTCCAGGTTTAAGGAAGGTGGAGAGAAAGGGAGAAAGGTGAAAAGAAAGAGCATTCTTGGACCAGCCTTCTTCTTAGGCAGATTCGCAAGGTTACCAAGGTTACGGAGGTGGGGCTGCTCTCGCGGACGCACCTCTGAGATTCTTAATTGCAGATAAATAATATGAGCTTGCTGAGGACTTTTCAAATTGAAATTAGTTCGCGAATCTCTCGATCGTTATTCCCCATATTATAAGGGAGGTTTAATCCTGGTTACTTTATAGCTCGATTTACCCAGCAACATCGTTAGCTGCAATAATCAATAATTCAATCAATACGTATGATCGAGCGCATTTAATGTAATTTTCTTTCTATAAGCACAGACCTGAACTCTCTCCAAGCCTGAAATCATCGTCGAGCTGTCCTTAAACCTGTTGCAGGCTGAAGGTTCCTTGTCACACTCCGCCCGATCTCATAGGTCCAACTGATGGTAACACGTCTGAGGTATGCATCTCTGCTTGGGTGCGTGAACGCAATGGGTGACGCAACGAAGAACATGGAAGGAGCTTCACCTTAGAAGACGGAGAATTGAAGGGAGCCAGGAGGAAGCTACGAGACCAAAAGAAGAGGAACAGTCCCGTTACGTGGTCAGAGGGACAGAAGAGGACTATGGGAGATTCTGCATCGCGAAGGATGATACATGCGAGGGTAGAATTTCGTATGAAATCTGGGAAGTTGAGATGGAGCAAAGTCAACTAGAGGATGAGAATGGGATGGAAGGAGAGGAGAGAAGAGCACTCACGTCGCGACGAAGCTTATTTATGTATCTACGACGTCTAGGATTTACCGTCCAGGAGCCCCGAGAAGGTTTACCTCGGACACAGATAATTATCTGAGAACCTATACCGTGTTTTATGTAGGAATGCATTTCTTGTATGTAGGTATCTATATGTATACAGGTATACACTGCGTAACCTTTTGCAATTCTCTCCTATTATTCCCCACCATTGTGTATCCATGACTATTTACTGCGTTTGCATCTGCTTCTTACCTTAAAATCCTAAAGCACTGTATAACTATTCTTGAATGTGTACTAAATAAATTCCCTAGACACCCTAAACGTCCGCAGGTATGTATATTATAGGAAATTACTTTCATCGGCTTCCTACGGTTACCACATGGTCAGGTTAGGTTAGGTTAGGTTAGGTTAGGTTAGGTTAGGTTAGGTGCTCCTGCAACTTCCTTAAACAGCTTATATAAATTTTCCTGCTAATCGAGGAACGAAATGTTTAGCAGCCTCTAAACAGCTCATTACCGATTATGCAACCTGCTAGAATTATGTTTAACGTGCAAGAGAAACAATTTAGTGTACTTACGCGATTCAAAAGGAGTACCGAGGGAGGCCCATAAATTTCTCAGGTCTGAAGCCTAGGGATATTCGTCATGGGAAAAGTGACGTGCCACTTTCTATGCGAGCAATTAACCATTTAAAAAGTGCAACTTCCATCGATATCCCTAGACACTCTTTAACTAACAATGATGTTCGCATGCATCCTACCTGAATAGCGAGACAATAGAGAGCGATAAAAATACTTAAACCCTGGAAACTTTTGCCTTCCCACAGAAACGCATTGATAACTGGAACTTTGTAATGATACAAATCATTCCCATCATATCACTTAAACTTTCTACGAGGTCTACGCACAACCGTTTCTCAAGAAATCCGACGAAACACAACAGCACATAATAGCATGTACACGTTACTAACCTTTCTTTCTCACTTGGCACTTCACGGCCGTTTGAATCCTTGTGCCGGTAGTCTGTCCTTCTGCTCTCTGGCTCTTCTCCGTTCACTACGCGATATAAACGATACAAACGATATGTACAAACGATCAGTGTCCTCTCCTAGTTGCCAGACCGGGCGAGTCGAAACCCCCGTGGCGAGAAGCTATCGCGCTCGGACGCCATTTTTACTTTTTACACGTAATAACTTGTAGCGTTAAGAGACGCGATTGATTAATAGTCAAGCGAGCAACATTTTACAGTACATTCTCATTATCAGCAGTAATATCGAATAAAGTATAATACTAAATGATCTTTCCTTATGCTCGATTATAATTATTATGAAATTATCATTGTCAGTAAAACGCCTGATACGAGACCGGCCGTTAAACGAACTCTCAACGATTCCAAAAATCACCGAACGGGCCGATTGGCGCGACACGAAATATAAAATGCATCGATAGCCTTGAATGGAATAAAGCAAGTTTAACGTAATTGCACCAGTTTTTCTCGGTTTCCAGTGCCCTTTGTGTAAACACGAACTTGCTCTAATTAAAGCAAATCAAAACATAGTTACTCCTCGCGCTCCACATAGAGCGTTTTAACGTTAGCTTTGGCTACTCGCTTCGCTGGTTACATTGCCTGTCTACCTACCAACCTACCTTACCTAGGTACTTACCAACCTACCTACATGACATACACGCTCCGTTGGCACACATTAATAAACAGCACACGTTCCCCCCTGTGTTCCCGGCAACTATAGATAGCGTAGAGACGGGATAGACGCAGGCCGTACTAATTGCATCAGCATACCAGTTTGCCATGTCAAACTGCACCTGTGACTGTTACAGTACGTCTACAGTGCACGGTACATGGCTACGATGCTTTCTTTATAAAACAACAGAAGAATCCTCATTGAAAATCTAGGTAAAACGATCACGAGTGATAAGTTTAATGATTTTAATTAATCAATGTCAATCATACATCCTCCCATGGTTTGAAGAAGATGTTGACGTTTCGTATTACAATAAACCAAAAAATTCTCTAATAAGATGCATCTTATTGTTACAGGACCAAGAGGGGACGAGTCTTTAAGGTGGCAAAGGCGGTCTTTAGCATGGACCTCGTATACATACGTGGTGCTCTCGCACGCCGGGAACCAAGAGTTATGCATCTCAGGTGTAGGTTCCCGGTAAACCGGAATGCAGATAACTACAGACCGCGTCTCGCGGTTTCATTTACCATTTTTCGATCGGCGCCGATCCCGAGAGTCGCTGCACTCTCTCGGCAGCCGCCAACAGCTCGCACAGTACACGCGAGTCGTTCACTTTCTAAACGCACCTTGCTGAATCGTTGCCAATCGGCACAACGACCTTACGCTTTTAGGTCCCGTGTCTTTGAGTACACGACATGCACTTGTACGAATAAACTCTTCAGCGAACGTACCAAGACCCGGTGCCTTTCGTTCGGGCCAACGGAATCCCTTTCTTTTTAATACCCTGATCAGTCTTATCAAAAGATCGCCAATCTAATTGACAGTGTATTCAAATGTTTATCCCTAGATAGACAAGAGTGGCAATTAGCTGCTGGTTATCGGTTACCAAAAACCAATGGGAAATTAATTGAAAATGAAACAGCGTTAACTCTTAATTATGCATTCGTGGGGACCGAGCGAATATCTTCCTTCGGCTGGACCAACTACGTCACGCGTGAGACCATCGCTGAGTAGTTGAGACTGTACGAGTCCCATGCAGCTTCTGTCCCAGCCTTCTTCACTCCCTTCGGTGTCCACGTCCATTCTCCTTTCCCCTCGTTTTCTTTTTTCTTCCTTTCTCCATCTCCCATTCCACGTCAAGAATCTCTTTTATTTGCGCAAACAAATAAGGTACTCTTGGCCCCTGTTTGTTTATACACAACACTCGGCCAACTATTCTCTCTCTCTCCCCCTCCCCTCTCTCTCCTTAATCGTTTTCGCTCCCGATACTGCTCCTACTACGTCAGGAAAAAGAGGAAGTAAAAAAAATTCAAGAGGAAGGATCCATCCCCGAGACACTATGGGTGCGTGATGGTTATAACTCTTATGTAACGCATCGTAATTTATATTCGCGGCTCACAATCAGGCCCACTCCGTAAGGGCCACACGTACCTTCTGATACGTCAGGCCCGTACCTAGGGCTATTAGGAGCACATACTCAGGTACCCAAGGATGGGACTTGCATTCTAACGTAGGTATGTTTAATTGAAAAGCGTAAGCGTGCATCAGGATACATTGCTCACTTCAGTTTGGTACATTTTAATCTACTCTTTCTTCGCTCACTCTCTCTCTCTCTTTCTCTGAGGGTAATATCCTGAAGTTGTGCGTGCAGACGATCGTCGAGATGCGCCTTTATAGAGGTTTGCTTCGTTTCGCAGATCGGTTATACTAGTCCAATGAGAGGGAAGGAGGAAAAGGCAGGCAGGCAAGGCAGGAAGGTAGGCAGGCAGGCAGGCAAGGAAGGAGATATATCGGGGATCGCGTGCCCGGGAATGTCGTTGCATGTTTAGCGAGTCTTTCGCAATTACGAAACGGCGGCTGCTGCTGCTGTTGCTGCGATGCAGCAATGGTGGCAGCAGTGGCAGAGTGTTGGGGCTGCCGGAGGACGCCCACATTCTAGGTATATTCCAGAGCCGAGTAAAGACTTCGGAATCTGGTGTCTCTGGAGACACGAAGAGCAGAATCGGCTTCGGTATATACGAACACAGAGTCGAGGACGCTTTTGGCCCGAGGATACGAGAATTCTGAACTCTGAAAACGATTTGCTTCCCAATCCTTAGCGATCGTGAGCACAATGCCTGGAATATTTGGCAAATGAGTCTGTCTCTCGGGCCTAGTAACACGCGAGGAGTCCCGAAGACCTAGCGGAGGATACTAACGGAGGATGCAGACACCCGCGTTATATGGCCATTTCTCCAGGAGTTAATAAGCAACGGTGCTCGGCCGTCTCTGCTCAAATGACACAGGCGCAAATTATACGGCTGGATAGAAAAAAGGAATTGCGGTGAGCGAATGGAATTGCTTTGAAAAACTACCAGATCCCTGGAACGGACAAAGGATTGGCTCTACGATTTTGGGAATGACTGTCTCTCCCGTCTATTCTCTATCTACGCGAGTCATTCGCGTCGATCGGTAATTGCGATCCGCTCGAAAATACGATTCCGACCGAGGCCACCGGCAGCCGTTAGAATCCTATAGAAAGACTCGACGAGATATAGACATATGTATATATCATATATTAATGCGTGTATATACATACATATATAACATACATATGTATCAACATGCCCAATGTTTCTCGCATTCTAATTCGTATAAACGTCGAGAGATCGAAATATTCATCCCCGCGGTGAACGGGTGGTGTCCGCAATTACCCAACTTCTTTCTTACCGGTGGCTTCTCTTTCTCTCTCTCTCTCTCTCTCTCTCTCTCTCTCTCTCTCTCTCTCTCTCTCTCTCTCTCTCTCCCCACCCCCCTCCACCACCACCACCATCTCTTCCTCCTATATCCTCTCGTTCATCTTCCTCCATCTATACCTTCCATGTCCACACTGAAGCCTCTCCTCCTCGCCTCCACGAAGGTCCCTCCTATACACCTCCTCCACCTTCTCTACCTTCTGCCCCGTGCATCTGCGGGCAATTCGGAGCGAGCCGCCGAATTGCGAGCACGGCATACCGGCGAGCCAGCCCAGTCATTTTCAAAAATACCCGGCAAAACGATTCGGCCGCTATTACGACGACCCGATCTTTATCTCACTCTCTCGCACACCTCGCACCGAGACTCTCTCTCTCTCTCTCTCTCTCTCTCTCTCTCTCTCTCTCTCTCTCTCTCTCTCTGTCTCTC